>SCLG01000938.1:0-23668 GCA_004367875.1 Oikopleura albicans
CATATATGGTTACAAAATGGCCATCTAAGGCAGTTTTGATCCTAAAAAATACATATCTGATGTTTAAAAGTCAAAAATGTTAATTATAGCGTCCTTGAAAAAAAGTCAGGAGAATTTGCATATATCACTTCAGGAAGTAAACTTCAAAATTCTTTATTATACGAATTATGCTAGATGGTCATTTTGTGGCCATATTTGACGGCTCTAAGGTGAAAAACGATGATTTAACCACAATTCAAAAAAATCAAGACAATTCTATAGGATTCTGATATATGAGTTTTGGAGAGTTATTATGGAATGTCAAAAAGTCAGGGCAAAGCCAGGTTTATGACATTCCTTACAGAATGTTAAAAAATTCTAGAATAAGTCCGAATGCTTAGAATCTGAGATCATAACATGATCAGTCGTATAAATTTTATTGCTGTGACACACACGCAATTAAAATTTAAATTAAAAATTAGAAAAAATATAAAAGGTAAGCTAAGTTTTTTCGTTGAATTAGATAAACTGCAAACCAAATTAGTATCACGTGCGCGAGAAAGTGTTATTGAAATGAGAACGGACGAGTAATTAAAAGACAGGATTGAAACAAAATTAGAAAGAAATAAAATATAATAAAACGGATTAAAAATACAAAATATGGAAGGGATATACAATCCAAAGGGGGATTTCTTAGAAACCATAGACTGTGAAGTGCTAATGCAAGCACTGGATAACATCAGGGAAAGCGAAAATATAGAAAATTTACAAAATACGGCTTGGATTCCAATTTTAAAGAATGAGAAAGTTGAAAATGGGGAAGTAGTAGGATGGTGGTTAATACAGTCAGGAGAAAGAACGGCAATAAACCCTATGGATATATTGAACGGTGAATGGGAGAATCTAAAATTGTTACAAGCAATAATGTGTGAATCAGTCTTAATACAATTAGACATTAAATTCAGCGAAGAGGTAGACCCTTGGAAGGTGGCACTAGTATGGAGACCGGAAATAACCATGGAAATGTTTTGTGAGAAAATTAAGAAAAAATTGATGTCCATGCCAATTTTATTGAAAGACAGGGTATTAGTCATTTCCATGCTAAACCCGCTGACAGGGTTCCTAATACCAATAGGGTTACAGGAATCGGAAAAAAGAACGGAAGACGGTGAAGAAATCTGGGAAATAATTAAGAAAGCGTTTGAACAAAATGAAAAATATGACTTAGAGTCGGAAGGAAAAATGGAAAATACGTTACATCAGGAAATAATCAAACAAAACTGGGACAAAATAGGAAATTTGGGAGAACAAATTATCCGAATCGAAATAAATCTGGTAGAAGTCGAGTTAGAGCCGGAAGGGCTAGATGAAAAACGTGAAAAAATACTGGCGAACATTGTGATTAATAACCAGAATAACGTATCAGACGAAAATTGGTTAATGGATAAAAATGGCGAAAAATGTGAGGTTATCACATCATGGTACGGAGTACAATACGCAGGGGAAACACTAACAGCAATAGCAAAAATTAAACGCATACCAATAAATAAACAGCAGGAGTTCATTGACAGAATTAGCACAGAAACCAGTATGGAGGAAATAATAAATGGTTTAGATTGGGACGATAGGTTAAAAACAGGTTTGGTGGAGGCGATGTTAGAAACGGCGTCAGAGGTAGAAAATGACCAAATAATGAGAAAGCTTATTGAAAAAATGATTAAAAATACGACGAACAGAGTACTATGTGAAATAGTGGAAGAAACTGGAAAATATGAAAAAGATAAATATTCGGATATGATTAAAGCGGAAAATTTACAAGAAATCATCTTTAACCTGAATAATAAAGAATTTATTGAAAAGGTGAAATGGGACGAAATTATAATAGAATTGAAGAGCCACTTCAGTCATTTTGGAAATACCCAAGAATGGTGGAGTAGGGCGAGTAAAATGTTGAGAAAAGGGCCGTATCAGCAGGATACAGTGGGCCATAAAATGATAAAACACAAAATAAAAATGATGTTGATGGAAGCCTTGTTGAACCCGAGAGGTTTGTTAGATAACACAGGTATAGTAATACTCACGAAAGAAACATGGTGTAAGCTGGCCAGTATGAAAAAGGACATATGGTTAGATACTCACGTGGAAAAAATTTTGGGTAAACAAAATTATAAACAAGAAATAAACAATAATGAAACGGAACATTGGATAATGAAATTGCATGAAGACCTGAGTGAGCAGAATATAAAAAATGTGTTAACAGAAGTGAGAGTGAAATTAACCCAGAAGGTGAGAAAAAGTATACAAACAGGTAAAAATGAACAGGTAAGAAATCAAATCAAGCCTGTGGAAAGTGAGGAAACAATTTTTGAGTGGCTAGACTGCAACCAAAATTGGGAAAATTTGAGTCCAAAAGAAAAAGAAAGACATTTGAAAAAATTCGAAATGACTATAATAAATACAATGACGGAAGGTCAGATACTGGAAAGCCAGACGCAAATCAAGAAAAGCCTATGTGAAAACACACAAGTAAAGTGGATATGCCCGTATAAGACGCACGTACGAAAAACATTGAGTAAAATTTGTGGAAAGATCATAAAAGAAGCGGGACAGGCTTACTGTGAAAAACATTTGGAGAAAGTTACAGGAATAGAAACAGCGGCAATGACCCAGAGAAAGGTAATAATAAACTGGGGGAATAAGATCTGTGAAGTAAGTTATATAACAAAAAATATGCAGAAAAACTGGGAAAAACCACCAAGTACAAAACCAGTAGTGGTAGAACAGTTTTATAAACAGTGGAGTATACAAAAACTAGCCATTAAAGATGGCATTAACTGGCTAAGAAATAATTGGGATGAAATGAAACCCAGCCAGGTAAAAAAGGAACAAAAAGAAAAGTTCCAAAAATGGCTTGAAAAGAACCTTAAAGCAAATTGGGGCCCGGAAGAGGCATATGAAAAGTTCCAAGATATAAACATGACAATACAAAACAGACTTCAAAACCAGGTGAACGAAAACGAATTATGTACAGAGGCACAAATAGACAGATTTTTAACATACTTTTGGAAATGGAATCTTTCACAAGGCAGGCTAAAAAATGAGGATTTTGAATGGCCAGGAATGATAAAAATAAATGGGAAAAAACCGGATAAAATGGACAACATAAATTTTAAATCAAAGTTGTGGGATTTGACGGAACCAACAGACGGAAAAAAGCCTTACCCGGTTAGCACAGCCTCAACTAGGGAGGCAGCCCAAATACTAGCCATGCCACAAGAAAGCGCAGATGTAGATTTCACCATCCATGTGATGGTAGAATATTTTTTGGAAAGCCCAGAGACAAAACAGAAAGATAAAAACGCGATAGTTTTAGGCTACTTGAATGGATGTAATACAAATCAAAAGTGTCATGAAGTTTTGGCATTTTTTAAACATGATATGCATGGAAAAGCCACAAGAATAGATGCAGAAAAGCTCAAACAGACAATAAATATGAAGTTAGCGTTGATACAGATGGAGATCGGAGGAGCGAGACAATGGGAGAAGTTCTTAGAAATCTTAGAAATAGGCTTTTGGAGGATGTCAAGGCTTTACACTTACTATAACTATCAGAAATCGAAAAGGAAATTTGCAGGAAAGTCGGAGGAGTCCTTGTGGCAAGAAGTTCACTTACAGAAAGAATGGCAAATTCTAGCGGAAGTGAATAATTGTTTGAAGGATAATCGGATAGGACTACAAATACATTCAAACGGAAAAACACAAACAGCCATGTTAATGAGATCAACGGGGTTATTCAAAGCCAAAATCCCAATGGAAATGACAAAATGGACGCTCAAAGAGCTGCTGGAGAAGAAAGTGAACCCGAGTGATTTTGAGGGAAAAGAATGGATAGCAGTGGGGTCAGTATTTAGACAACCATTGTTGTGGATAACACCAGTAAGAGCGCAAGGCCCAAATAGACAATGTGAAGAGACGGAAAACGAAATACAAATAGCATTTGCACTTTTCACAGTAATCTACAATGATATTACGGATGACTATGTACATGAGGCCATATACCCGATTGACGGGTTAGGCAATGTAAAAATATGGGACAAGATTGTAAAAATGTCAACGCCAAAAATTACAGAAAGGGCCAAGAATGATAAAAACAGTTTTGAATTCGACGGAGTTAACTTGAGTTATGAAAAGGTCGAATATGATCAGGTAATAAGAATGCAAAAAGCATTGTTAATGATAAAAACGGAAAATAATGAAGGGAAAAAAGAAATAGTCTGGGTCAGAAATAAGTTAGGGAAATATACAAAACTGGAAGAAAAACCACAAGAAAACCCTTTTAAAAATAATACCCATGTATTGGGAGGCACACACTTAGAAAAAGTGGCCACATTTATGGCAAGAACACTGTCGAGTGTCACAAAGACCAGAGCTACAACCACGGTAGCAGTATCACCCTTTATGATTTTCAATTGTTATTGGGAAAAAATTACGGAAAACGAAAAACGAACGGCCAGAGAAAATTACGATTTTGAGGAGATGACGTTTAAAACAAGACAGGGACAGATAGTAAAAACAATTGAACAAGTAAAAATGATACAACATGAAAAAGGCATCCTGAAAGTAGAAGCACTAATATACAGAGACCCAAAAATAACAGAAAAGGTGGCAAAAAGTGGAAAATTTATGCCAAAAACTTTGAAAAAGAACCTGCTGGAAAAGGGATTTGAGAAAACCAGCAAATTAATAAAAATAAATAACCAAAAAAGATCAAAATGGACAGTAGGAAAATTGAAAAATATAGACCGGATAAGTTTAGAAAAAAGGAATGAAACGCGAAAAAGAACTTATGTGAATAACGTTACGGACATTATCAAAAATGAAATCAAAGTTAAGAAACTTAAACTTACAAAAAGATTGGTAGAAAATGAAACGGAAATGGACTATAAAAAATTTGCAGATGGAAATAAGGAAACAAGGGTTTTCAGGCTACTTAAAAAAGTAGAAAACAAAGACCAAATGCTTAAATTTTGGACAAAAATGGGCAAAAAATGCATACTAGATGGTGAAGATTGGAGCAAAATAATGAACAAATTGGGAATAGGAGGAACGGAGAATATTAAAAACATTATGACCGAGTTGGGAGCGGAACTAGGAGCCTTAAAAGGGTTTCTGGGGATGCCGATACAACAGGCCATCAGAAAATTGATTCAGGAAATGATGGACACGGAAATAGATCATGAAAATGGAGAGAAAATATAAAAGCCTTGAAATAGAAAACCATTTAAATTACTATTTTTAAAAATTACTGTAACAAAATGCTGTAAAAACGATAAAAGAGTAAAATAAGTAGTTGGTAATCAACTACAATAATCTGAAAAAATAGAAAAAGGAAAATTACGGTTGAATTATTCCAGTGCTTAGTCCAAATGGAAGAAAAATCCAGAAAAATTCTGAACAAAAACGAGGAAAAATGATAAAAAAGAATAGTGGTTCAAACTGCTTGAAGATCACAGGTTACTAATGCGGGGAAATAAAGACAGAGTGCTGATTGGCTGAGGACTTAAAAGACGAAGTGAGGACAACCAATAGGAATCCAGAAAGCAAAAAGTCGCTGTAATAAAATTCTCTAGACGATAAACACCAGACGGGGACAAACACTTTTCGGGAAAAACAAAATCAGAAGCAAAAAGAAGTGATCAAATAAAGTCAATAAAAATTTTGGTTTTTTCATCAGAAAAGGAAAAGACAAAAACATTCTTCATGTCACGAAAGACAAAGGTAAAGTAAAAACCCAAAATAAAAAACGGATAGGAAAGGAGAGGTAAAATAAACCGGAAAGAATAAGAACGAATTTAACGCAATAATAATTGCTAAGTAGGGGTTAAAAGAAACGGAAAAATCCAGAATGATTGGAAAAAGAATGGATAGGAAAAATGGATCGGATAAAATGAACGGCAAAAGTAAAATCAAAAATAATTGAAGGAGAAAAATGAAAAAGTGAGAGAAAATAAGTAAGGGACAAAAAACTCAGATTTTTATAGAACGAGCCCGGTTAGCAAGCCAGTTCCGGTCTAGGGAAAAAATTAAGGGAAAAGTGAAAAAATTAGAGAGGGGGGTAAGCCTGGATCGGGTACGGGTAGGAAAGGAGGTGCGCCTTTTTTGGTGTAGACTTAAATTTCCATCGGAGGAGTGAATAAAAATCTGAGATATAAAAACAAGGGATTATGTGGATCAAAATGGTGAAAAAACAAAACAAGTCTCGTAAACATAATGAAATTACAAGAAAATCTATACAGGCCTTATCCAATCAGTGGACACTTTCGGTTCAGGAAAAAATCGCCCTAAATGAAAATCGTCAAAAAAGGGGGCTAATTAAAATGACCCCAAGTTCAGGGATTGTTTCGTTCCTGTTCCGTTCCAAAAAATCAACAATCAAAAGGAATAAACACCCAATAAAATGTTAAGGAGGGTAAAAAAGAACGGTTAAAGAATGGACAAAATCATGGAAAATAACACAGGAATAATACAAGATTTTTAAAAGATACTTTAGAAATCGGAGAAAACAAAATCAAGAGTGGTGTCACCAATAGAAGGGACAAACCTGCCGGAGGAATCCCAATTAGACGTTATAGGGGCGGACGAAAGTGACAATAATGTGCTAGACAAAGGACCAGATTCACCAACCCCAGGATTCTCATCTGAAGAAGAGGAGAATATATTGAAAGAAGATGAAGATCTTCAGATTGAGGAGGAGGAAACCCGAGAAGTACAGGCAGGGAGTGTAAACGAGGAGCCGGTAAAGGAGAATGGGGCCGAAAACGGTGATATGGTTAAACGAGCTTTGCACTTCGAGGAGGTCCTGAAGAATGGAGTCGAAAATATGGTTGACCTTTTGACCATCTGGGACCCAAACGAGACCCCCTGGGAGCAATACAAGGCAAAATGCACGGACATTTTCAATGCGGTGTCCAAAATAGCATTTCCAGCACATGCTAGAAAATCAGGGAAAGTTATAAATCAAAATTATAAACAAATACAAAAATACAAGACTGGAAAAGTTAACAAAATATTGGATAATTATCAGAAATAAAGAAAGCTTAACAATATACAAAAGTCGCTAAACAAATGATATTAAAAAGATAGTTAAAATGTTAGAAAATAATAAAAAACTTGATTAAAAGAAATATAAAAAATCATCAATATTGATAAAAAGGCAAAGTGGGAAACAAAAAACTGATTATAACTTTCGGAAAGGCCAAGATAAGTATGTGGAGCAGTTCAAATTGATAATTGGAAGCGAGGAAGACAAATTAAGCATCGGTGAATTGGCGGATTTGTTTAAAGGTAAAATAAGAAAAAATCAAAAAGGAAAGGAGGACATGCCAATAAAAAATTCTTTAGGAAAAACAAAAATTACAATTTTACTTAAACAGAAATTCAGAAAAATATGGAGTCAGCGTAAGCGACAAAATGAAAAAGGAGATTGCGGAACTGAAGGAGAAGGTTAATGGGCATGAAAAACTCACCACGAAAGAAAACCTCGGAGGCGTAGTAAAACAACAAGTCCAAAAACTGTTCGGGAAACAATTGGAGGACATGAAACAGGGTTGCAAGGAAATGGGGAAATTACGAACTGAGGTGGACAAGTTGCGTGAGGAGAAAAAACAGCCAAAAGCGGAAAATCATAAGAATGACTTCCCATTCGGCAGGTAGGATCATTAAATTAATATAACAAAAAGAAAGCATAAAAACTCATCGGACTGAAACCAGAAAATATAAAAACAAACAAAAACATAATTTGCAAAAATAAGAAAATAATGTACAGGGGTGGGAAAGTAAGAACGGAACCACCAATAGACATAATAATTAACGGAAAAAATCAAAAGTCAAAACGATAACAGGGACAATATTGAATAAGGTTAACTATAAATCACTAGAAACGATAAATCAAAAACCAAACAAACAGTCGGGAAAAACTAACACCAAGAAATAAAAAAGAAATTGAAATTTAAAACAATATTTTAGAATCTCACCAACAGTGGTGGAAAGTTGCAAGTACAAATTCGCGGAACAGGAGTTCAACATGGCATGTGAAGCGATTATGTTACATGCGGGGAAAACAACAATTTGTGTTTTCCAAGAATTATTGTACTACTTTGACTCCAACACCGACCGAAAAGAAAAACAAAAAATGGTCGAGTCGCTCCTAAAAGCCCTCGCTGAAAAACCAAATGATCGGGTTCAGTTGGAACTGAAGTGTGACATAGTTTTGACACACTTCAAAGGTCTTTGGGAGCTGTTGGTAAGCCCAGGCATCATAAGCCAGGGTTTAGTATTTATGCGTGCAAGGGCAGCATATTACGCGTTGGATGACCTGGGCATTCTAGCAGAATGCTACACAATGACCAACCTCGCTTACATCATAGAAATATTGTCACGCAATGTTTGGGTCAAAAACGAGGTCCTGGTAAAAGCACTTATGAAAGTGCTCCCTGAGTCGATGAAGGATGAAAACAACTCTTATTCCTTCGCAAACGAAATAACGGCCCCTAAAGAGGTAAATAAAAATTGAAGCATAAGAAAGGATCACAATAAATAGGATTGATAATGGAGGAGGATGGAGAATTGTAAAAATAAATAATGGTATGAACAAAGGGCTGGAAAAAAGATAGGAACAAAAAATTCACGGTACAAAATACTAAAAAATTATTATTCAGGGTACATCAAAAGACCTGATCGGTTGGGCCGGAAAGACAGTACACCCAAACTTCACAAAGGGTTACTTTGACCTCGGATTCCAAGGGGACTACTTGTCGTGCGACGAATCCCGAGCAAAATTCTCGACAAGAGGGGCCCCGTCAGGCCAATCGGGTAACTCCTGGAATAGTGGATTAGATAACCCGAAAAAACACCAAAATAACAATAAGCCCTCGAGCAGCGGAAGCTCTTCTGGATTGATGGGCATGTGGGGCCATAATGGTAGTTCCGCAAAACGTGGACGCTATAATCACTAATCCACATTTACAATGTTAGTCATTCATTTATACAAATATGATTAAAATAAAAGATTAATAGTGAATATTATAATATATTTAATAGAAAAGGCTCAGATGTGAAATAACAAAGTATTGGGAAATAACATTTCGAAAAATTTTTGAATAAATCACTCAGAAAACGACCCTAAAAAACTACATTTATATATATATATTATAATATCATAACGAATAAAATATAGCAGGAGAACGTTAGAATAAATTAATATTAATAATGTTAATATTCAGATACGGGTGAAGATGTCCAAGACTCAGAGTTGGACAGTTCTATATCTGAAGTAACACCTATCTCATCAGTAAGGTCGGAGGTTGAAAGCAAAAGCGACTTGGAATCAGATTGGAGAGAGTTTTTTGTGGACAGAAAGAAAACCCGAACAGAACCTTTGAAACAGGTTACTTCTTCCAGCATGCTGGAAGATCTGAAAAGATGGGAAGAGATGAACCCAAAAAAGAAAACCAAAAAACAAAAGTGAACGAGATAACAGTCCAGAAAAGCTTGATAATCTTACCCCGTATATTGTATTCATAAACAAACACTGTATGACACACTGTCGTTATCCAAATGGATAGAATAAAAAATTGGATTGTAAAATAATTAATATGGTTATTTAATCAACATTCAAACAAACAAAATAAAAATTTAAAAATATCAACTGTTAAGAATGGACTTGTTCATACGGCCATTCCCAAGACCACTTGATTTTATTCCAAACAACGATGGAACAAGTGAGGAATATTTGAACAGTTACCAGTGGCCAGCTTTCAACAACGAAGGGTGGTCATTGGAACATCACCCATTTTTTATTGAACGCGAGGATAGAGAATTGGAGTGGGATACACAGGGAGTTGTATTATACAACTGGCTACTTTTTCTACGAGTGGATGAATCAAGTTTTAAGACATTGAAATCGGCACTATGGGGATTGTTTTTGGATTTGGTTGTTTATGGACCACTAGTAACAACAAAAATGATTTCATTAAAAATAAAAACAATAGTGGAAATCTGGCCTACAAAAATAGTGGATGAAAATGAACGGACAGACAGCGAAAATGATTTGATTAACAGAGATTACCTAGGAGGTGACAAATGTGAAATGTTGTTAATGGGATTAAGAGCAACAAAACAATTTAAAGGATGGTTAACATGGCGGACTCGGAGAACAAAATATGAAAATTTATCTAAATTATCAACAATTTTGATAGTATTACACCAGGAGTTAGGACCGAGAGTACATGGACTTATTAAACAAATCATTTTCCAAATAGACATTTTACTATCGGCAACGGAATTTAGAATGCATTCGGAGCAGGCTAGGAATGAGCACACACTGAACCTCAGGGTTTGGGCCGAAAACATGTTTTGTATTGAACAGGAAACATCAAAACATAATGGAGAAATAATAGTAAAGGTAAACTACGTAGATGCACTTACAGACAATCTTTGGGAAAAAGTTGTAGAAATCTCGACACAGGCTGAAAACTTGGAAAGCACCATAGTTTCAGAAAATGATGAGTCAGTAACGCATGTCAGGACCTATATCTCAGAGACAGATGCATCAGAAATGACGGATACACCAATCCATATCAGAAACATAATTAGACAGGAACTACGAGATGCACTAGAACGAGATCCACCAGTGGTACTAACATCAGGTTCAACATCTGCAACAACACGGTCCACGATGAGTACTATGGAAAATGATATGGACAGTGAAAGGTCAACGGTACCATCTAGCTCAAATTCAGGGGCAACAATGGATTACCCATTATCTACAAGTATTAGACGATTTAGACAGGGCGGCTATGATAGGGAGAGTCGTGGAGGCATTTAGAAACGAGAAAATTAAACTATAAAACAAATAAATTTTAATTATTAAAATTATATAATCAATATGGAAGATAATCAGTATAAATAGTACTAAAAATACAACGATTCCAAGTGGAAGATTTAAAAGAAAACGGAATACCGCTAACATAGAATTATTTAGAATAAAAAATTAAGTACGAAAACACAATTACAAATAATGGAAAAGAAATGGAGTTGGCAGGATATAGACAAGGTAGTCGAAAACTCAATAAAGAAAGGTGAAATATATCAAAAAACCCGTAAAAATACTCCATCAAACGACATTAGAGCATGTACAAAAGATGGGAAAATAAGACAATGGCCAAGAAAAATTCAGGAGTGGAGAGAATATAACGCACAATGTTTCATTTGGTTTGAACAAGTGCTAAATAATGAAATAGAGCCACAATGGGATTTAATAAGGTTTAGACTGGAATCAGATTTTAGATCGGGAATATGGTCACAATTCCCAGAAACGTGAATGATAACAATAAATACGTTACCAGATGAAAAAATGAAACACATCGCATATAAACACATATTCTATGGAATAAGTGCGTTTGATAATTTATCAAAAATACACCCAGAGAACCGTGTTAAGTTCAGGAACAAGGCCTATTTATGCACGAGTGCGGTGACTAATAAGGTTTACAAAAAATTACATGAACAAATGAGATTAAATGAAAATGAGGAAATAAACATTTGTGGTTTTAGAACTCCAAGAGTTTCTTATTATCCCTCAGAAGCAGTTTACAGAAACGGAAATTGGATCAGGAGGAAATTTATACAGAAAAACCAAAATAAAATCCTAGAAAATCCAATGAAGGTACATGAACAAATATTGGAATGGATAGAAAACGGAGCGGTAGAATACTTGGGACACATAAATAAAATCGACTCTCTTATTATTACAAGCTTAGTCTTGGCACACAAAGAAGGATCTGATGTACATCGGGTCTGTTTTGACGGCGGATCGTTTAAATGTACCCAACAGTATAATGTGAATTGTGTATTAGACACAGTTAATAAGGCTTTGGAATTTATTGAACCTGGAGATTATCTGACAAAATTTGATGATAAATCAGGTTTTTTACAGGCACGATATGATGATATGTCCAAGGATGTAACACATTTTAGATGGGGACAGCACGTGTTCAGATTTTATGGGGCTTGTTTCGGAATGGGCCGAATACCGGCGGATTTCCAACTATTAAATAGTTGTGCGGTGAGTTTTTTACGAGAAAATGGGGTACCCCTTAGTCTCTACTTGGATGACAGATTAGTATGTGAAAAGGGGTTGACGGAAACGGATATTAAAAGAATTAAAAATGGAACTTTAGCACCCAAAAACGCACTATTAACAAACCTAGTATTATCTGGGACTGCAGACATAGTGTCACGTAAAAAATCAACATGGATTTGTACCCAAAGAATAGAATTTTTGGGTTTCATAATCGATACAAACCGTGAGACCATAGAGATCCCACAAAACAAATGGGAAAAATTTATGCTGGAATTACAAAGAATCAGAAACAGTGAGAAAATCGAATATAAGCCGTTGGAGAAATTACGTGGAAAAATGTGCAGTTACATGTTAGTAGTACATAACATGCAACTGTACATTAGGAGAATAACAGAAAAATTATCGGCAGCAGATAAAACAGGAACATTAATAATAGAGGTGGACACAAGGTTAAAAGAGGAGCTAGATATATGGATAGAACAAAAATACATCAAAACAAAAAGGTCATGGATTGATAAGAATGCACTCTTTGTGGAAGACCTAAAGGTATACACAGATGCCTCCACCGCAGCATGCGGATGGATAAACCCAAATGGGGAGGAGAGGACCTATTACTGGACAGAGGAAGAGTTGAAATTAAACATTGCAGTCAAGGAGGCTTTGGCAATAGAAAAATACATTTATGAAAATCAAGAATTTTTGAAAAACAAGCGTATAAACTTCGCTTGTGATAATAAGGCAGTGGAACAGTCACTTTACTACGGTTCAAAAAACAAGGACTTGAATGATGTAATAAGAAGAATAAATCTAAAGTGCTCGGACTTAAACAATATAGTAAACATTGAATGGGTAGACACAAAGTCACAACTTGCCGATGAAGCAAGTAGAAAATTGGATAATACCGAGGAAAAAATTCTTGTAGATGATTATGATAAAATAAAGAAAATTTTGGGGTGGACACCAAACTTAGATTGCGCGGCAACAAATAGCAACAAAAAATGCGAAAAATACATTAGCAGATATAGAGAGGAAGAGGCATACAAAAACAACTTTTTTAAATATGAACCCATACAAAATGACAGGCTTTATTTATTCCCACCAAAGGTGATGGAAAGTTTAATGATCAGAAAACTTTACAAATATAGTAATAAATTCGCATGTCTTTTCCACGTATTTGCGGAATATCCTCTCTTCGTTGCGTACCGTCCAAAAGATAGTGTTTTGATAAATTTAACAGACAGTTTACAAATCACAAGTTATATCCCGTCCAGAAGAAGGGACAAAACATTGGGATATTACAAAAAGAACCTAAAAGCAGGTAAAATATTTATGATTTACAGAAAGTGAAAAATATTACAAAAAATAATTAAATATTTTTCTATAATCATTTGTGCAACAATAATATAAAACATAACACCTGACGTGACACCTGTTAATCAGTAATTGTGCACCAGCAATTAATTAACTACACACCTGATATAGGCATATTGACGCACCTGAGAATCATCACCACTAGGTAGCGGACCACCTGAGACTAATCACTATTAGGTGGCGATAAAGAGTGGACTTGTATTATATAAAGGAACGATAAAAAGATAAAGTATTCAATTCGAAATACATAATTAAAAATGTATAATTTGACAACAGCAGAAGAGGTAAGTATCAACAAGGTCCTGGGATGGTTAGAAAACTCATATAAAGGACAGGAAGGGTATATGTACACAGGCACTTACAATCCGGGAGAGATACAAACAGAAAGGATTGGGAATATGCTCATTGTGTCAAACGAGGCATCAGATACGGAATTAGACAATGGATCTTTGAAAACAATAAACGAGTATTTCGTGGACAAAATACGTAGAAAAGTAAGTGACGAAAGTGACGAAGAAAGCATCGAAGATGATAATGAAAAATATTGGTCAAATGAATTCAGTATGACTCATCCTCCTACTACTTCAACCTTGAAACGTTATTCAAAAAATGGAGCAGAAAAACCACTTTTGGTAAACGGAGAAAGAGTCTTGAAAATCAAGGACCATAAAATTTGTATAATGACCAGATGCTGTGGAGAGGAATCCTTAAATATTCGATCACAGAATTCAACACGAGAAGGAACGGATACAAAAAAGACAAATTATTTCGGGGACTTTTTTACCAGATGCCACCATGGACTGAAGAATGGAGCGAAAAACATACGCAAAACATTGAACTGGACTGAAAAAACGAATACTGAATACAACAAATTCGGAATGAATGCCACAAGTTGCCCGTATGGAGACTGCAAAAACCCTGCAGATCTAAAAACATTCTTGAAAATACAAGAGGTTGAACGACCCTATCTAAAAAATAACAAGGGGTCAGCAACACTCGCAAAATTTCTGCTTTTCAAAAATACAACTGTAAACCGAGAATTGGACATTTCTGAATAGCCTGATGAGAATCAAAATTGATTACGGGTTAATCAAGAACATGTTATAAAATAAAAAAGTTTGCATTTCAGAATGAGTGTCTTAATGAACGATCCAGAGTTATGTAACAAAACCATTTCTCTGGGAATTTTTTATATAAATACATATAAAACGGAACTATATCGGGATATATTATTAGCAATATTTGATATAAAGGACAGCTATACTGAGGAAGACCCCGAAGAATGGAATGATGATATGAAAGAAACGGTTATGTATTCAATCGGGAATAAATATGGAAAACGGGGATATGAAAGAATAGAAAACGCGATGAAAAAATCTAACATATAAAAAATAGTTGAAATTTTACTCCAATTGGATGGGCACCGTGGGCTTTCGAAGAAAACGTTATTTGAAGAATTTGTTTTTCCAAGAAAACGTCTATCCAAGAAAACGTTTTCTTGGAATTTCTCCGAAACACGTTTTCTTTGATTTTCTCCGAAAAACGTTTTCTGGGAAAAACGTTTTCTTCGAAAGCCCACGGTGCCATTGGATGCATCAAGGTTGAATTGCGAAAAAATATTAATAAAATAATAATAGAATGGATGTAGAGTACATAGTGGACGAAGTTAAATGTTACAAGACCAGAGAAGAAACACTAAAAATGAGAAGAATTAATAGGGAAAAAAGCATAAGTGAGGCCAAAGAATCGAGAGAAAATAAAAAATACTTAGTGAAACATGAAATAAAGAAGGAATTAATAGTCAGCCTAGAAATTTTAGGTAACTAAATTAAAAAATGAATATCTATTTAAAATAAAACGGTAGACACCAATAATAATAATATTAAGATAAGTCAATATTCAAATCAAGAGGCAATTTTAACAAGAAACAGGCAGGGAAAAAATTACTCGAAAAATTCAAGAGGCGAATGGCAAAAGACAGAGTTGAAATCCTGGTGGAAGTGGAATCAGGAATAAACAATAATAATATCAGTTCGGATATTGTTGAAACAACCAGATGGGCAAACATCTACCCATATCTGGATTACATGATCGGTCATATAAATATGACAGATAGAATGGAATTTAATTCAAGGGTAGTCACGGCAGTCAAAGAAGCGACAATGAATATTGCGGAAAGCCCAATTGCGCTTAAAGCATTAGCGCCGCATGTCGAAACTAAGTACATGTCGTGGGGAAAAATAAAGTTAGATCTAGACTGGGCCGAACTACTTGATGGTCTTATCATAAAATATTAAATAAAGAAAGTAAATTAATTAATAAATATAAAAACTCCAGTTGGATGACAGTAAAATGATGAAAAATAATATGGAAAAAGTAAACATAAATGATAACAAAAACGTGATACTAATTAGGGCTTATTTACGGCATATATATGGTATACCCCTAAAACAACACGGAAATAAGCCATTACCTGCAGAGGTAAAAGGATAGCGGAACGCTTTTGCACCACTTATGTTTATTTTTGGACTTTATGTAATGAATGTCAAAAAGTCAGGGCAAAGCCAGGTTTATGACATTCCTTACAGAATGTTAAAAAATTCTAGAATAAGTCCGAATGCTTAGAATCTGAGATCATAACATGATCAGTCGTATAAATTTTATTGCTGTGACACACACGCAATTAAAATTTAAATTAAAAATTAGAAAAAATACCCACCCTTAACCCTCCCTAAGCGTTTAGACAACAAGTCGGTAAAAATGACGGACGGAATTGAAGATTTTAGACTTGATGAATACATGAAACTAACGGAGGATTATGACCCAGCTAAAAACAAAAACAAGTTTATTCCAAATAACACCCGAGTAGTAAAAATCACCCTGGAAGAGGCCAAAAACATCTTGGAGACTGCAGGGGCAAAAGGTGACTCACAATACCTTTCACTCCAATCGGATTTGAATATAGTGGCAAAGGACTTAGCTCGGGAAACAAAAAATGTGGAAAAATGGTTGAAAGAGGAACGGTTGGTTGAGGCAAATTTGGAATGTTTCATTAAAATTGTGGAAATAAGAGAAGCTGGGGGTAACTTGACAGTTGACCAACAAAACATCTTGAACTCGGTGGATCAGAACAGGATTGAAGAGTCTTTAGCTTACTTCCGACATAAAAGAGAACAAGCTCAAACAAAACGAATTGGGTATCAAGAACGGACCGAAAAACTCCAGGAAAAGGCGGCAAAAATGCGGCTCAAGTTGGGACAAAATATCATTTGGGAAAAGAACGGAGAATGGTTTAAAAGATATGCATCAGCCCCAGACACGATTGTACAACCTACAGGACGACCAGAAACGGAAGTGGCAAGAGACTTTGCATTGCTTTTTACGAAATCGGAAAAGTTTCTGGCCCTAGACTATGATAACACGGTGAAATTACTTAAGGAATATAGAGATGTATTCCCGATCGGACAGGAAATGAATAAGCTCATAGATTCAGCATGCAAGGATTTGGAACGAAACAGGGATATATTAACAAGAAAATCTCTTGGGGACAAATTATACGAACTCATGACACCGGAGGTACAGGGAAATTACATTAAAATGATTTCACTGCTCATGAACAATAAAAACCACAAGTATGAGATTTACGAGTTACCAGCGGACAGGGAAAAAAGACGGATTAAGTTGTTTGAGGACAGGAAAACACCAACAGCTATGCGGGAAAGGAAGACGCTTCAACAAATTGAAACCCAGAGAAAACTGGGTAACATTCGACAACCATTTAGGGGAAGACAAAGAGGGGGTTTTAGACACCAAATGAATAGATTTGGGAACAATACAAGACCAGGCACATATAACAGCCCGGGAAGAAATAGATTCCCCAATAACCGGGGGACATTCGGAAAGCCCAGGGGGGCATTCCAACAAACCCCATACCAAAACAACCCACGAAACCAAAGCCCAAATCAATATGGGGGCCAAAACAGGTTTAGTAACCTGAATCAAGGATTCACGGGCCAAGTCTTTAGCCCAAGGGGCTCAGGATTTAGAGGACGTGGACGCGGCCAGAGCAGGGGCCGAGGAGCTTTTACAGGAAATAGGGGAAAAGGATATTAAAAGAAAAAAGAAAGAAGAACACAGAAACAATGTACGGTTAGCGTAAACCATTAGAATTAAAAAAGTAATCCAAATGGAAGACGTAATATCCAGGTGGAGGACAGTTAGAGTTAAAATATATGGGAAAAAACTAATAGAACAAAAAACTTTAGAAAAAATGTTAGATACGGAAAACATTCGGGAAGAAAAGAGAGAGAAGTTTTCACACGTAAGGAGATTAGTGCTGACATTAATCTCAAATTACTTTATGGAAACTCCGGCAGAGTTATTAGATAGGTTAATGAAACTGCTAACGAAAATGACGGAGAGCAGATTTAAAAACAAAATAGCTGCGATTCGTAACACGTTAAAAAATGGACAAGGGGATGAAGAAACGGTGCTGAAATTGCTAGACTTATTAGTACTAGACGGGGAGGAGAAAAACTTTTTACTATCAGAGGCTTCGCGAATTATGGAAGGTAAAAAGGGAAAAAATAAAGAGGCGTTAGAGCTCAAGAGCGAATCAAATACAGAAGAGACTGATTAGTAAAAAACCCCAAAAATGACTAGAACGAAAAATTATTCTAAATGGAAGAGATGAGTATCAGTAATAGGACAAAAAAGGAGAAAATGATAACATTAAAAAGGGTTTTAGAATGAAAGTAACACTGGAAAGGATAAACAAACAATGGTTAATGTATGGAAAGAAAAGAAAGGGAAGAAAACAGTCCGTAAAAACACTGCTTGACAACTTCACACAAAAATGGCTAGAAAAATACGAAAAACAGTTAAAACCATATGCCATTAAAAACTTCATATATGTAATGAAAAAACTAATTGAAAACAGGGAATACGGAAATAAAGTGATTAAAATGATGAGCATTAAGAGAATAGCCAGGAAATTTGCAAAACAGAACTTTGTCAAAAAACTGTATCACCCGAAACATGCAGACACGTTTGAGTTAAGAGAGGCAGCAAAAATATGTAACACACTATGGCAATCAGACAAGAAAATCAAAAAAGAGGCAGGACTTAGAGCATGGATAACCTTCCTAAGTGGAGCACGAATGGGGGACTTAAAATATGTTTACAAGGAGGACATGGATGTCATACGAAACAGAACAGGGACATACATGATTTTACCAGTTAGAATAAGCAAAACAAATATAATACCATTAAAAAATCATCAGTTAACAATGAAAATAGGAAAGCATGATAAAATAAACCTAATAAAATGGATGGGACAATGGATAAAAGAAAATAAAAAAGAGCGGAAAGAAACAACAAGACTATTTAACACAGATTCAACGAAAAAACTGGTATACCACCTAAAAACAACAGCTAAAAAATTAGGATATATAAGGAAACTTACAGGACACTCAGGAAGAAACTCGACGGTTTTGAGGTTATTTAGAGCAGGTATAGGGGAATTAGACATAAATATCATGATGAATTGGAAGAAAGATAGTGAAATGGTCATGAGATACAGGAATCATTTATTAGACACGGAAGAGGTAGGAGCACCTTACAGGCTCTATGAGCATGATAAAAGAAGGAAGAAAACTGGGAGACAGATTAGAAAAAAGAAATAAAAAACGATAAACTCAGAAAATTCAAAGTACGAAATAAAAAACCAAGAGTGACAAAATATTACGATAGAAAAACAAACTCTAAATGGATTGAGGTCACAAGATGGAAAAGAGAAAGAACACTCCATATGGAGGCAAAAACAAAAGGGAGAACATAAAAGTAGGAAAATACCATCCAAAATAAATAGAATAATTTAGAAAAGGTTGAGTATAAGAAGAAGAAACGGAAATACTAAAAAATGACTACGGGAAAAAAGGCAAGGAAATCGGTTAAAACACTAGCTCGAACAGCGGCAAGGAAAATGGCTAAAATCACCAGGTCGAGCTCGTCAGAATATCTAGAAGACGAGGAACAGGGAAAACGCCCAAATAATGGTCAAGGAATG
Organism: Oikopleura albicans; assembly: GCA_004367875.1. Lineage (NCBI taxonomy): Eukaryota > Metazoa > Chordata > Appendicularia > Copelata > Oikopleuridae > Oikopleura > Oikopleura albicans. Next base: position 19,560 of record SCLG01000938.1, read on the forward strand.
AATGAAGGTTTCTTGGGGTCGCAAAGAGACAGGACAGAGGATGAGGCGCGAGGGAACACCAATAAAGAGAGGAAAGCCAATAGAAAGACAGCAAGAAAGGCGCCACGGAAAGTGGTGGCCCCAAAAAACAAAAATAAGGAAAAACGGGCGAAAACGAGCCCAAAAACATTAACATTACAGGAAGCCCAAAAACCACTGAGAGGGGCGGAATTTCCACTAAGCCCATTATTGTTCCAGACTTTACAAGACCTGGAAAACTATGCTAAAAAACATGCGCTGAACACGCAGCCGGAATTGCTCAGGGCAAAACTAAGATTTTTGCATACATTGCTGCCGAAAGGAAATCTGAAATCCTTTCTAAGAGGAACGCTCGCTTTTTACAAAAGATGGGACGCGTTAAGGATCTGGATGCGAGTAGTAAAACTCACAAAATTTGTGGCAGACAAAAATAAAATACAAACGTACGAAGTACCGTATGTTTTTGAAAAGGACAGGATTTTGGCACCCATCAACATTTTGACAACATTCGGAGCGGAACAAAACCAGGAAAAAATACAAAGGATCAACGATAAGATTAAACTGATGAATTAAAGGGGATATATTATATTCAAAAGTTAATAAATTCAACCTAACTAAAAAAGAAAAATTGAATAAAAACAGAAACAAAGTAAAATAATATGTTTAATAAGAAACTAAAAAAGTTTCTGAATAAAAAAGGACAAAAATAAAGAAAACACAAAAAATAAAAGTCAGAAAACAAATACAAAAGTAATGGAAATGAACATGTTTTATTCGTCATAGAAATAAAATATACAGGTTTAAACACAAAAAGGGGAACAGGAGAAAAATTGTTGAACGCAAGGGCGTATAATTAATAGTAATTGATACGCAACTGGGAACACTAAAAAATACCGGTGGAATTTACAAAAGTTTAGGGTGGACGAATAAATCGTGAAGAAAAAGTTACTAATGAAAATTCCAAATGGAGAGAGTCAAAGAAAAAAGGCAACAATTGGTGTGGATAAACTATCCGATTATAATTGGGGAAAATAATCGGAAAGAAATATTAAGCTAACATGTTTGAACTAACAAACAACAAAATTCGCAGTCAAGCGAGGGATATGAAAACGAGTCAAATAACTCCGAGAATGAAAATTCTAGGATTAAAATTCACCAAACAAGGTGTCAAAGAAGGAAAAAACGGTAAATCGCAGCCATTAAATGTATAAAAGGAGTTTTAAGGAAAACAACTTAGGACAAAAAGGACCACAAAATTCCGAAAATTAAAAAATAGAACTAACCAAAGAAAGGTACAAGACCCAAAAGGTTGACTCGGGAACTGAGGAAAGTCAGAAATCCAGAATCATTAAGATAGCGATAATAATTGGGCAAATGATTGATAAGGCTATAAAAATGTGAACTAAAAAGGAAATGACCATGAACATTGAAAAACTCACCCCGGGGAAAACCGGAGGCTAGCAGGTAATCAATGAAAACAAGGCGCAAAATTTGAAGACAGCGGTCAGCAGAAATCTCCTCATTTTGCAGCAAAAAGTCGGCCTCAGGAAAATAAGGCAGGGGATAGCTACAGACTTCATGGTTAGGATCAAAAGAGACAGATTGAACGGTCTCGGGAATGAACCTGGTCGAAGGATTACGAGTTGCAGGGATAGGACAAAAAGCCTGGTAGGCAGCAAGACGAGTCTCGTAATGTTCGCAAAATTGTTGAACAAAACCATTGAAACCAATGACACCAATATGTTGATTCATCCTTCTATAACTGGAGGGGCTGGTACTATCGAGAGCCTGCAAATGGAACAAGGTCTCATTAAAACTACCAAGACCAGTAAGTGAAATATTGAAAACAGCAGGGACATTGTAAACCCCAGGACCCACTTCAGCATCATCGCTGATGGAGAGGTGTGAAACATCGCTGATGGAAATATGAGAGGCAGTTTCGCTTGAGATAATGACTATCTCTTGATTCAAATCAGGATTGGATGGTACGGAAACAGGCAACACTTCCAGGGCAGGCATAGAGTCGTCATCGGATATCTCCAGAACAGGCAGCTCGGCAATAGCACCAACTTCACGATTGACAATATCGTGAACAGGACCATGAGAAAGTTCAGACTCATTAGAGCCCTCGCTCTCAACAATGACCAGGGCACCAGAATACTCACTCATTTGGAAAGTTAAATTAGGAATGGAAAAAAGGGGTGAAATAAAAATAAACAGTTAAAATATACAAAATGAATAATGATAATGATATGGAAAACAGATACCAGTTATATACTGAAAAAACACAGGTGGCCGTGATTGGCCAGAGGCCAAACACGTGAGAGCGCCACGGACCAATCAAGCAAAATAGCGCTAAGGGCAAGAGCCAATTACAAGACAGGTGGCATAAATTAGACTCACCTGATTAACATCTGGTTTCACTTTTCAAAAAACAGGTGAAACAAATTAAAAAGAGAAAGAAAAAGAGAATAAAAAATCAAAACGAAAAAATGGAAGACTTTGAAATAGAAAAAATGGAAGAGATAACAAAAATCATGAAAGACAACCCGGGAATAAAAATTTTTATGGAAAATGATGAATTCGGAACAACGGTAGAAAAAACGGAACAAAAGGTCTTAGGACCAATGTGGTACCCATTCAAAAAGATGAAAAGAGTACAGACAATAATACAAAAAGAACAGGGGGACAGAGAGTGGCCAGAATCAGAAAATTGGATAGTGGCGAATGAGTTACTGAAATGCGAAGAACTATTTAAAAGGGACCCAATGTTCAGAGAAATGCGCAAGCATAACAAAAAGTGTGAAATTGAGTGGCTAACAATCACCACAAGGTTGACAAAAATAAGAAAATGCTACGAGGAAAACGGAAACATGAATTACGACAGAATGGTCAAGAATATGGAGAAAAATACGAGTAAAAAGACCAAAAAGGTTATGGAAAGCATTGCACAGGAAATGATGATGATTTGGCAAAAATCATTCAGCCAAATCAAAACCACAGTAAGGGCACTGTCAAATGGAAGAGTTCATAAAGTGAAAGGGATCACGACAGAGATGCGAAACAGCAAGACCTGGATAATGGTGGGTAAAAAGTCGGGAAAAATAGTAGCCAGAGCCAAAGTTAACGGAAAGCTTTATGAAAAAAATTGGCAGCACAAAGCAAAATGGGTCGTAAACCACTTCAACGAGGAAGAAGAGTTCGAAGTAGCATATATAGCGTTGAAAGAGGGAGGACATGAAGATCTGGAATCAGATACGTCCGAAGAAGAAGAGACTAGTTCGGACGGATCAATCTCAGCGTGAATGGAAGTGGAAAAAGGGGGAACGGAGTTAAAGTGGGCGGGGGAGGTAAAAGTGAAGAGTGAGTTTCGAGCCAGAAAACGAAGTAAGAGGTTTTTCACCCTTTCACATTTATTTCACCTGCACGCTACAACATCCAGGAACCTGTTTAGCACTTCAAAAAATAGAAAAATATAAAAACGCAAAACCATATAATAGATTCCTGCTATAATAACACTGCTATATTCACTCTGATGTAATGACGGAATAATTAGATAGCTGAAATAATGAATAGACCTGCAAATAAAACCATGATAAAGGGTATACAAAGCAAATATAGTCTTTTGAAGTTTATTGAAGAAATAATAATGTATCATAGCAAATACAGTAAAACCGTCGAGACAAATAATAATAAAAACTAATGGGGGGACTATTACATAGAGTCCAAAAAAGCTACAGCTTTTGCACCACTTATGTTTATTTTTGGACTTTATGTAATTATGTTAAGGCTCAAAACTGCCTCAGATGGTCATTTTGTAACCATATATGGCGTTTACAAGTCAAAAATGAGACTTTCAATATATGAAATGTGAAACAAGTCAGGAAAATTCCATAGGATTCTAACATATGACGTTTGGATAGTGGCAATGAACTTCTATCAGTCTATTGTGCCTAAGATGGTCATTTAATAGCCTTTTTTGGCGTATTTACCAAATTACCAATTATTACCAAATTTTACCAAATTACAAGAAAATCAGGAGTATTCCATAGAATTTGTATATGTGAGTTCTGGAGACGGATCATGTCATT
>SCLG01000939.1:0-23617 GCA_004367875.1 Oikopleura albicans
TTTATTCAAAAAGGTTTATTACTCATGCTATGCCTATTCTCACCCTCAAAAGAATAGAAAAGTAAGAAAATGGATCTTTTTATTATATAAAATATGTTAAAACTCCATATTCTTCTCTCCATTTTCTTGCAGTTCTATTATAGGGTAGACTGGTTAATGAATCATAAAATTGTAACTATTGTTTTATTTGAAGTTAAACAGTGTCTTAACTAAAAGTCATGAAAGATCATTTTTGAATATTGGAATGTCCATATCTTGGGCCCATTCATGGGTGCGTTGAACATTTTTTTCATCAAAATTTGACATTCGTTTAATTACATTGTCATCTAAAACTTCAGTCGCTTCTTGATTGCGCAATTTCTGTATTTGGTCAAAAAATCCATCTTTAACCAAAGCCGAATTATGCCCCAAGTAATTGGCCACTGTGGGGGAGTGACGAGTCCAGTGCATCTGGTGTTCAACCAGATCTGGCGCTATAGAGTCTTGTTGTTTATTTTTCCCAAAAAGCGCAAGGGTCGTAATAGAAACTCTCCCAGAGTGGGCACAAAAACGAGGCTGTAAGTGTGCTGACTTCTCTAGTAATCTAATTTGTTTAGTGAAGGAGGCTGTCTGAATGGATTTCCCTCTGTTCGAAAAAAGTGGGAATAAACGGGCATCCGCTGGTGCCTTAATCTGGTTATTCACAATGGACCAACCACGGAATTTAATCCATTCCGCCAAGTGATGTAAAGGGGACAAAAATATATCATCCAAACTACCGAAAACGATTGGAGAAGTTTTCTGATTTGCTAGGTCGGCCTTGGAACCTGTCGCATGTATAACTACTACCATTTGGTTTTCTTGTAATACAAAAAATACTTGTCGTACCTTCGTTGATAATAATTCTCCTAAACGGCAACCCGTGAATAAAATCGAAATTGATAATACCAATTTTCCCATTCTAGCATAATATGCCTGTTTTTGCGTACCATTATGAATAAAATCGTCAAAGACTATCACATAATCTTTCACATCTTTTTTAGAAAAATAAGAGGCTTGTTTACGTGAATATAACTTATCCCGTGTAATTGTTTTTTGCCATTTCTTTGGAAAATGATACGCCTCTGGAAATTTTTTGCATAAATCAAAATCTAGTTCTTCTTTCAAAACCCTGTTGAACATTCCAAAATAAATAAAAGCGGACCTGGGAGAAATACCTTTCGAGTTGTCCAGATAAGTACATCTCCCTCTCGGCATGGCCCATGCTATTAGCCATAAAAGCCAGTTTTTTAAAGGGATTGCTTCTAAATCTTCCCCTCCTATTTTTGCTTGTAAAAATTGGAATAAGTTGGCTTGTGTGTTACGTTTTGAACGGAAGGATGGGTTATTAAGTGTTTCTCGAATACAACCCCATTCCTCTTCACCAGGTGTCCCCACTTGACTGATGTGCCGAGGCGGTTTCACATTGAGTGTTCTCGAATTTTTGTCATCGTCTTTTATCTTGACATTGGCAAAACTGAAGGCCATTGTCATAGAGTCCACCTCTGTTTGATTTTTCGTGTCAACCTGTTCATTTGAAACTGATGCCTTTATCGGTGTACCCACTGTAGCTTTATGTATGGGTGAAAGCGTGTTCGTAACCGTCGTTTCATCGTCCGACGAGACAAGTATCGGATCTTCGTAAAGTAAGACTGGTTCCTTGATTTTCGAGTTATTCGCGAAAGATTCCTCAATAGTGAGTTGACGTGTGATTTTTCGAATAGACACAGGGGTCTGGCTGATTCTAGCAACCAAAGCTTGTTGCCTTGGGGCACAAAACAAATTGTCGTCATGTTTTTTCCCACAAAATACACAGCTCATCTGAAAATATGTATTTCCATATTAGCCAAATTAAAAAATATCGGATTAAATGGTCACCGGCCAAAAATGGTAGATGTGACTCATAGTGTATTACAAAAATTTAATTTCAAAGTATCAGAACATAAAGAAGTTTGTTTGTCAAAATATTTCTCCAAAATATTCTAAGCAAAGTTTTAATGTAAAAGTTGTTTGCTCTGATGTTCTCGTCTGAATAGTTTTCCCTTAACTGTACTTTCTAAGAACAAAGAAAGCAAAAAAACTGTGTTTAAATGTATACACTCCGTGAGAGAAAATTTTTCTATCTGAGAACAACTTTTGGGCTTTTCCAAAAAGGAATCTTTAAGAAGAGAGCGTTGTTTTAAGAAAAATGTACTCAATATGTGTACCCAATACAGGTACTCTATATGTGTACCTAAAGTGTTTCAAATGTAACATAGAATAAGTCTTGAGTTAGGCCGTAACAAACCATGTTGTACATATAAACCATATTGTACACACTTATTAACTTTAAGTATTTTCGTTTACCTCAACCAACACTTTATGATAAGAGTCAAAAGTAATACAAACAATCTATCTGTCTTCCAAAAACAAAGACAAAATGATGTTAGAAACAGTTTCTTACGCTTACTCTAGGGGAGTATTCTTATTTCGAAAATTTTTAAGAGTTCTGACCCGGATTAGGGTTCGAAGTCGAATTTTGTTTGCCTCTTTTTTTGTCAAAAAGTTTCTTTTTACGGTTTCGGCATTGTCGGCTAATGTGTCCTAATTTGCCACATGAAAAGCACTTTTGTTTTTTCATAACCTTTTTTGGTTTTTGAGATTTATTTCTAAATGAAGAGTTTCCTAAACGTTTTTTCTGAAAACGGGGCCGTTTAGACAAGTTTTTCGCTGCCGCTCGGAGGGAAATGTGTTTATTAAGTTGTCTCTTATTCGATGAGGGGTCTATTTTCCGTTCCCCTGGTAAAAGCATGTATAAATCTCTCCTGGTCTCAAAATGAGCTGGTTTGTATAATTCTTTTTTCATGCCTTGGTTATGTAGCAATGAATTCAAAGTAATTTTGACCGACATGCGAGAAGTGACCGGGATCAATTTTAATTCTAACTGTATAACTGTCATTCTATCCAACATTGCCCGGTTTGCTGCCAATTGGTTGCGTACATTACTGACCAACAAACTATATTGTGTTAAGTGTGTATGTCCCAACGCTAATTTGGACTGTATCTCTGCCAAGGCACATAATTCCCGGTCCATTTCAATGGTGACTGGCCATTGTAATCTCGCCTCTAAGTCTTGCAACATTTTATCTAAAGACCTTACTTTGAAAACCTTAGATTCAAAAGCGGGCATTAGCATGCCATCTGAAAACTGTGTATTCACTGGAATCTCATGTGGTTGATCCGATTTAAAATTGTGTATAAAAATATTGTTCCCTTCCCCTGTATTGGTTGTATTAGACCTTTCAAAATTATCACTTGATAAAAAATTATGGCCTGTTGGTTGAATGTTTGTCAAGTCTGTGTTGGGTGTTGAGTTATATACGGTAGGAATGTTATTAGATAACGTTGCCGATGTTTCTAACTCTTTTTCAACAAAACCCAAATTGGCCACAAAATCCTGGCACTGTTGGAAAGAATTTTTAAGGGTGTCTAGATCTGCTTCTTCATTTTGCATTTGTTTCTGTAAGTCATCTATTTGTTTCTGAGAGGCTTTAAGTTCTTTTTTCAACTCGGTTTGTTTCGCTAGAACACTTTTCCTCTCAGAAACAATCGCCATTTCCGTATTGGAAAGGTCTGTTCGGTCGTCAAAGGATTGAATTAATACAAGTTTTTGATTAACTTCCGATAACTTTGCTAAGTAACTTTTATTTTTTTCTTTGAATTGGTCTCTCAATTTTCTGGTCATATCAACTGAAGTCGTTTGTTGTTGGATGCGTTGACGTCGTAGTTCCAATTGGGACGACATTTTCTTATCCCAATTTTTGTCCCCATTTGACGTATTATTTGACATGACATCTAGGGAGCCGTCAAATTCTTTTGTAAGTTGAGTATCCACTGTAAGTAAAGTAAGTCAGTGATATAGAATCCTTTTTGTGTTAAAAGTGTATCACTAAAACTTGAAAAAAGAAAGATAAGGTGTGTAAGTACCATATGACTGATATGAACGATAGCTTTCTACAATTTTAGCGATTGTGGATAACTTTTAACCATTTAACTTCAAATTTTAGAGATTTGAGATTTTGTTTGAAAATAGGGTTAAGCCCTATGAGAATCTTGATGTCTTATAGGAGTTACATGCCAAGATGTTATACAAACAACTAAATGTCATGGTACTAGAAATGAGTGTCATAAAGAGTCTTAGTATTCTATCCGGCGTATAAAGTGAGGTAACATAAATGACAATCCGTTTTTGTTTGTGAGGTTTACGCACACTATCCTAACAAACTGAAACCCTGTCACTCTACCTTGTGTACGTTTCTAGGGATAGGCGTGACATTATTCGAAAAATATTTCAAAAGTGGCTCATCTATTGTGTTACCTCACCCTAGTATGATTATAGTTATGCCTCCACGTCAAATGTATCCTACATAAAACATAAATAATGATATGACTAACCTAAGCCCGAAGAGATAATTTCTTGCGCATTTGAAAAGTGTCTTGCTTGAGATAAATTATCTTGAAATAAAGATTCGGAATCCATCTTAAATTGTTGTATGCTGAAACTGAAAGGCCGCTTCTAAATCCAAATAACAACGACCCAGATTTAAAATGTAATCAAGTTCTATGTTGTCTTAGCTTTTTTTGTGAAAAAGGTGGTGTATAATGAATACTGTCTAAGATCATTCTTCTTCCTGTATATAAGTGGTGTATGATGTCCTAAGTGTCGGTCTAACCCTGGGTGTAATTCATCCGTTCATTCCACTATATTTTTTTCAAAAAATGCTCAAATTGGATGTGTCATTCGAGAAATCAGTTAGAAAAAATCATTTCAATTTTATTGTACGCAAGTGAGAATTGATATTCATGTGTTTAGAGGGCGGTTATCCTTTCCAGAATGAGTACCATATCATTAGTAAGTTCATAAATAAAAGTTTTATTTTATGATTTCCGCAGAAAATTATTCATTTTCTGATTTCCGCCGAAAATTATAAATCAAAATTCTAATTTTGAAGCTGTTGAAGATGATATTTTTGCTGCATGTTGGGGTCGTTTGTTGCAAAATGACTATTTCAAGTATTATCATTCGTTGGAGCACGATTTGGCCATGACTTTCACTGTTACTAGTTATGAATTTTATCTTCTATTTTCATTAGTTTGTCAAAAAATTGTAAAAGTTTTTGTAACTAGGTTTCATAAGTTCACAATTTAAGAATTTAGGGTAGCGATTGTGGGACTGTATTTTCGAACCACTGTCCGGTAGTTAAAAAGCCTTAAAGTCCTTAAACTAGTTATTTCGTATCGAAAGAATCCGTAATGAGACTTCTCCGATTAGTCAGTGTTTTAGTGGGTTATAATAATTTATAACTAGTATCTAGATGATGACCTGTTTTATGCACTCATAGAATTCTCGCGCGATTGTTGGCAAACTATTGACCGTAAGTTTAAGAGTGTACATGGAACCCAATTACCTCGGAATAGAGTGAAATAAATATTTAAAATATATCTAGATCCTTTATAAACATGATTTTATGAAAATTATTCATCTAAAATATCATTTGTCTATTCAACAGTCGCTTCGAATTTTCGGATTATATTCTGAAATAAAGGTTTTAAATTCCCGTGACGAAGTAAGGTTTTAACAAACTTTTCGAAAAAAACAAATTTTCTTTGGAAAAAATTTTCATTCTTAAACAGGGTCCTCCGTTTGCGCGAACAAACGGGTATGAAATAGGGCTACGACGTGCCTTGTTAAATTTCGATATGATGGTAGAGCTCAATTGGAACGACGAGAAGTGTCTCTTAGGGGTTATGCTACAGCAAAATCCGTCCTTAATTCACCATGGGGGTTTCATTACCCGTATGCGAACACTACAAGGGCCGCATCTTCATCAGCGAAGCTTCACCTGGTCCCTGAATTCTATAGGGCTTTTAGATATGTTGCGAGAAGAGCCTCTAGAATAGTTTCTAAAGCATGAAAAAACCTCTCCTGAAAACAGAAAAAATTTTTTATGGGTAAACAAATGGCCCATCTGCTTTTTTGTTCTTAAGGTCTTAGAATTATCGTCGATTTTTGAAAAACATTTCTTTATTTCTCTGCATGTAAATGAATTTTAATGTTATTCTTATTTTTAAGCATGGTTCTGACCCGTACTCGGGATCAAGAATATGTGAATCGTATATTACGTCCTGCTAAACGACGTTTTGGTCGAGCGAAAAATCCCAATGCCATAACAGATATGGTTAATATTGGCCGTCACAGTTTACGCAAATACAAGACTAAATTTCCGTTACAGTATGAAAAATATTATGATTTTAAAACCGAACGTGTATTAACTAATTATCATGTACCTACTTGTGGACGGCGCGTCCGGATCACCGATCTCGCTGGAAATTTAGTTGTCCGTCGGCGGCAAAGTATTAAAAGTAAACGTTTCCGAACCACTGTGGTTAAAGTTAACTTTCAAGAGCAACGCAAGAGGGCCTTTGAGTTGTTGGATGTTTGTTTTAAACTCTTGGAAGCTCATGCTAATAAAAAACTCCACAAACGTAAGCCCCAATATTGAAATTGTTGTTTTGAAATAAGTCTTCTATCATACCAATTTTCTTGTCAAATCGGTATCCCAAGAGTTATAATATGTTCAAATTTTACCTCTTCCTACTTAGATTTTTATTTCATCAAAAGGTTGATATAATTTCAGTGAAAGTTGAACTGATCACATTAAGGTTGATCATGATAAGTTAAAGGTGAACATACTTATTGGGGATCATATAAAATTTACACTTCATATTTTCATACTATTAATTAGGTACCGAACGCATTCGAACTCCGAACATCCGTATACCGTGTCGATTTCGTGAAGATTTTCAGTCATGCAATTTTTCTCGTTTTCCCGAAATCTGGTTAATTTTAATAAGTATGTTCATAGGTTTATTAAGGAGTTTTCTTCTTATGTAAAAATTTTTAGATGCCATCCAAGCCTCCGATCAACTTCTGACCAGCCAAATCGATTTAGTTTTTGACGAAGATCATTCTAAACTTCCGTCAAATCAGACCTTTTGTGGTCGTGTTATATCATATAAACGACGCGTATATCAAATTATTCATTCTGGTTATGATTTATATCCTGATACCCGAAGTAATGAAGCCGGCACAGAAATTGATGGACAATTGGTAAAGAGTTATGCCGTGTACGAGCATGGGAAACTCCTCGGGTTCCGACCGAAAATTCCGTCCTTTACTAATTCAAGCTATATGGGAGATTTTTTGGAGCCTTTTGTTGAGCAATTCAAAAAATGGATGGAGAATGAGGGATTAATCTATCATATTCACCATCCTGAACATCGTGCCCTTTTCGGCCGGCATTTTCTTCGTTTCAAAACTACCATTGAACCAAGGACAGTTAACATTTATTTATGTTGCGTAAAGAATTCATATGTGTATTCGATTCCTCTGAAAACAAAGAATTGTCCCTCAAATTTGTACTGAATTGATAGAAAATGTGTACAAGTTTCTCCAATTTATCTCCTGAGATCAAAATTATGTAGGACATTTTCCGACTTTTTAAAGTAACTGGACCTAAAATTTTATCAAGGGGTTCCCCAAAAAGGTTCTCTAGTTTTATTTCCGTTTATCCGAGCCGATAGGGGTTTCATAGATTTAACTTGCAGAAAATTATTCTCAAAACCCGAATTACAAACCGCCAGAAATATCTGATGCTGGATTAACCGGCCAACTAAAATTGTGTGACTTAATAATCATCAAGAAATGTCATTTTTTTCTCAAAAACTGGCGTAGTTTTTCCGAAAATTGATATTACACCAGTTAGATTATCCTTTTCGAATATCTATTTCCGGATATCTTTTTAACTCGTCCATAAGTAAACCACGTATCTGTCTAAATGCCCGTGCTTTGAGTGCTGTCACCAAAGAATTACCTTGTCATCTAGATACTGTAGAGGTATGTAAATAAAAAAACTGTATATAATATGTGACAATGTAAAATTTCTTTTATTTCTCAAAATGTGATTATAAAAGAGTCGGTTTTAAGCACCTAAAAGTAAAAAGGGTTTTTTTTTTTTTTTTTGTAGAGCATTCTTTAAAATTTTTAAGCTCAAAAAATTTATTTGACTTGAAAAAGTATATTTCGTAAAATTTGACTTGGTGCATAAGAACATTTATCTTTGAGAATATATAGTATATTCAATATAATTATAACATATGATACGCCAAACTGAATTTTAAGGGTATCATCCCCTATCTACACTCCGGGAGCCGAGCTATTATCTCAGATGATTCAAGCGGTTTTCTGCATGTTTATCTACACCCTCATACTCAAAGTTTAACTGGTGTGCACTTGGGTGATGAAAATTTTCATTTCCAGGGTATGCCATTCGGTCTACATACCGCCCCTTCTGTATACCAGTCATTGAATAATGTCATGAGTGCGTTATTACGTCAATACGGTATTCCAAATGGATTATATATAGGAACGTTATTATGATTTATTTGCCAAAAAATAGTATTTTAACATTAAGATAATACAATTTATCTAAAAATAATTTAATGCATATCATGGTTTTACCGGTTAGAATTTCAAAGTGCAAACCAAACGAAAACCTTTTAAACGTAGTACAGCAGTTTTGATTTTAGGGTCCAATGTTAAGTTTTAAAATCTAATGTCCGATATCAAGTGGTAATAACTCGTTGAACTGGGCCTAAATTGTAAATAACAAAACAAGACGATCGTTGTATTGTTTGTGAGCCTGATGAGGACTATTTGGGATGGCTTGTGGTGGCAATGTGTACTGCCACTGGTCACTTCTTAAGTTTACATAAGGCAAACGTCGAAACTCCTGTGCCCATTTTCACCTATCTCGGCTTTGAGTTTGACTGTCCCGCTCAAATTATTCGCGTGCCTAACAAACGAAAAATCAAGATGTATGATTTAATCAAGAAGGTTCTGATTCCGGGACCTGTACACTTTCATGATTTGGAAAAGTTACGTGGGATGTGTATGAGGAACTTGGTTAACTTGGTCAACATATTCATTTGTTAATAAGACCTAAAGGTTCCTTACCGCCCCTTACCCAGCTACTTGTATTGGAGAATTGAATTTTCCGTTATAAAGAAATTTTTCGTATTTCTTATAAAAATCTAAATGGAAATTCAGGATTAAATGCAAGCATCCTTTTCCGAAAAATTTTGTTTTAATTTAACTCTTATTTACCCTAACCTTGTTATTTCCCACGTTTACCATAAGTGTTAAACACAATTCATTGAAAAGTCTTTTGAGAGAGTTCAATAATTAGACTCCGATTCGTTATCCTTTTCGAGCTCATTTCTAATATCTAATTATGTTATATAATTTATGTTAATTTTCTAAGACCTGGAAAAAAATATTTCCAACCAAAAGTATTTCTCCTCGAAATAGTTGTATTGTTTGTCGCAATCGTAACTGTTAACTTCTCAAAAAAAATAATTCTGTAAATATTTTCATATAAAAAGTTATGGTTCCTATAACAGTTTACAACTTATATGTCCTTTGGCTTTGTTATTCATACGTGCTATGACCGCCATGTTGACTATGGCCGAGCGCGAACTTCAATCTGATTTTTTTCTCACTACCGAATGTCGTGCTGAGATTATCACCTGGCGAGATGATGAATATTTCATCAATTGTGAACGTGATTTTTGCCGAGTGCACGAGCGAGACATTTTTTTGGATATGCCGTCTACGCCATGTCTGGAGTACATGACTGTGATGTTATATAATTTAGTCTAGTCAAATTACTCTTTTTCATACGAAAATCTGGTAAAATAGGGCTGGTGATATCGGAGTTGAGTTATATTTATCTGTTGAAGTCGAGTAAAGTCGATTCATCACAAAGTGGCTTAAATTTATGTTACCTCAGTCCTCTTATTTAATAAGATATGTATATTTAAAACAAAAGAATATGTTACATCACATTTTTAGACGCTAGCGGGTATCGTCTAGGGGTATATGATTGCGGGACCCAAGAAACCTATAGTCGTCAATTAGGGTAATACCGTTTACGTCAAAGTTCGACTTATGGGATAATATATTTTTTAGTTTAAATGAACATAAAACCAGTAATATCGGTGGATATGAAGCTATGGCCCTTGAGTATTGTATCCTCAATTTAGATCTCACAAAAAATCCTCGATCTGTCCGGTAAATCTTAATATTTATAGAAACTCATTTTCTCTGAAGTCCCAATTAAATTGACAGAATTCTAAATGTGTAATTTATCTATTTCATTTCTTTGAAATTTAACAGTTTAATTGAAACAAAATTTTATCAAGGGTTTCAGAAAATCCAATTTTCTAGGAGAGTGTTTATTTGTCTTATTGTGCCTAAATATATGTATTAGAGTACATGTTGACAATATGGTGGTGGTTCACGCTTTTCAAGATTTAAAAGGAAGTCGTAACCCCATGGTGACCGAGGTTCAAAAGCGTCTTTTAGCTTGGCAACGGAAAAATAACTGTCAAATTGAAGTCGTATACGTGCCCACTAGTTCTAATCATGCTGATGCCCCTAGCCGGGAGATAAAAGTTGATGAAATACTTATTAGTCAAAGTTTTCTCGATGAAATTCAAACTGATTTACAAGTGGCGTTTACTTTTGATACATGTAGTCATAAGGTGGTCGTTATTCATATCTAATGATAACGAGGTTTTAAAATACCAATAATATTAAAAGGAGATTTTGTCACAAAACAAAAAAAGTATAAAATAATTTATAATATAATCTATTACCATTTTTTACAATAAATATTATTCCCAAAGGCATTTATAATTCAAAATATGATGGACATAATACGTGATTTAAGGAGGATTTGTAATTTAAAAATCTAAAGGCCTGTGCCTAGAAAAATTTTTACTGCTTTAAAGAACGAAATTAATGTACCTATTTCTAATCATGAACAAAACTTTCGCTTTTTTTGTATTCACATGGTTTATATGTCATAAGTCAAGAAAATTGAGTATTGACCTAAAATTAGGGTGCCGAGTTACTGTGTGTAAATGGGCAGACTATGCCCTATTGTAGTCGTTATGCTGATGGTGGTGAAAGTCATGTTAACTTTCTCAGTATGTATCAAATATTTCTAATACGAGTCGACACATTCTAATATTTTTGATATAATGGAATGTGTTTTAATAATAGGGGTAGGTTTTAATTTTCTTCTAGATTAAAGCCTAGTTACGTTCTGAACTGTATTCTGGTTGAAAATCGGTTTAATTTTTAAAAGAATTTTTTTACAACCGCACAAATATAACGTATATCTTTATGTCCCATAATTTGTTTTATTGTTATTACTCAGGATTAGAAGGGTTTTAATCATTAATCTAGTAATTTAACGTAAAAAATTCTTTGATATTTCAAGGTTTACCATTCGAAAAAATGGTGCATGAAAATTGTTATTGTTTCTGCCCCCGAAACACTGAAGCGCGTTTCTTGCAATATTATTTACAACATGACAAAAGACCCCGTATGGTTATGTTGGTTTTGCAACATCAAGTACAGCCTTTGGTGTATAACTTATTGGAGACCCATAGCAGGTAAATTTATGAGCACAACCATTGTTTAAACTGAAAGTCTCTTGTGTGGTGTTATACGCAAAGTAAAAAGTGGTTTGGAATCCACTTTTCAAAATTACAGCCCCCTCGAGAATGTGAATGTACTAGCCTTATTTCAAAGCATGCGAAATCTGACCAGCCCATCCCCATTATGTATAAAGCATTGTATGCATCACATAAACTACTTTTACATAGGAGTAACAATATTAGTGTATAACTAACCGTGGTTCCAATAAATTCAAATTAATTTTTTCTTATGTTACATTATGGTTTTTCTTTTAGCCATCATATAGTATATCCTGGTGAAAAACGATTCCGTCGATCTACAACTGGTATCGAGCTTTATGTTACCCACCCTTTCGATGGTCTGGCCCATGTATTTGTCTTGGAGTCTACTTTCCCTGAAGCTTTAAGTCTATTAAGTGTACCTCTTAACAAAGAGTTTTAGCTCTCATGTACAACATTTTAACTGTGTCTGACTATCATATATATATATTCGTCAAAGAGTACTCATTAAACGTTCTCTATGTCTTAAAGGTAACTTTTCTCCTTTTTTTCTTAGACATGGCTGGTCGACTATACCCACATTTGAGTCCCAGTGACCTTGGTTTAGGGACCCGTGGTATGATATCCGGGTATAGTGGTAATCAACTGGTGCGTCGTGACCAGTTTAGTGCCGACATATTAGATGGCGTAATTATTGAATTGTGTCAACATTATATATCCCGTGCCGGAAATTATGGTGATATATCTCGGACCAAGTATATAATGATATTTCCGGATTATTTAATGTGGTGGACTAAGTTGGAAAGCACGTGAGTTCATTCTTCCTCGTATAGAATTTTAACATTTAATGAATATAAAATATGGATTTTTTTCTACAAACGAATCCCTGAGGTCCTTTCTAATTGAGATGCGTGTTTTAGATTTCAAAACACCATCCTAGAATTTTTCCGGATATTGGATTGACCTTTGAAATTAAGAATTATTTGTACCGTCGAGCATGATTATGATTTTTGCAGTCGTGTTTGTGTGCTGTATTTACATCTTTATCATCACGCCTATTACTATCAGGTGGTTTTGAAACTTTGTATACAAAGCTTTTTTTCTTTAAAAAGTTTTTCTAACTTCTTGGAGTTTAAATATGGAACCAAAATTGATAATCTACACCCTTTATATGTGTGGAGTACACTTAGATGTAGGAAAAGGATTACCCCAATTAAGTCTAACACCAGTATTTATTTGAATGATGATAACTTGTTTCAAAGTAAAAAAGAAGGTTTGACAAAATTTCATAACCTATAAAGCCGGTATTCCCTATTTTTCAATTAATTCTGGATCTTGGTCTGGGTCAAGGTCGGTATAAATATTATTATGAGGAAATTTTGAAGAATTCCGAAGATCTCGAAATTGTCTTGCCCGGACGACCTCTTTTCCTTGATTTCCATCGGGGTGGAGAAATGCGAAGTGCACACGAATTAATGCAGTGTGTATGTTTCGAGGAAAATGTTCTAAACCTAACTTTTTAATCTTTCCCCAATAAGACTGTGTCATGGCATTGTATCTAAAGAGAACATCTGTTCGTTATATCCATATGTTACGTTACTCATTCATATTTTACAAATGAGGTACTGTGATCGTTAACCTTGTTTTGTGTGTTCGATTATCTTACAGCTAAATGGAATTTCATCCCCTTATTTGTAAAATGTGGCTCGTAAAACATATGGTATGGGTTTAACAATTTATTTAAAATTAGCCTTTTTAGAAATTGAAATTAATCGGATAATATTAACCATTAACCCTTTTATTCATTATTTTTCTAGAATGAAGAAAAAAATTTTTAACTAAACAAAATGGATGACTTGATCTAAGTTTTAGCGCATTTTTTAGTCCTTTTATGCTGTCGGTTCTGACAGCCTCAATCTCGCCCGCCTTTTGGGTCGGCAAAGTCGATATCATGAACGCGTGCGTCTTTTTAAGCCCATGTGGTGTAGCTTCAATACTTTTACTGATGCCTACCTTCGGATACAACAATTTATCCGAGTTCCCGCTATAATCAGTCCTTGGATTGGTATCATCCCTTAAAGTGTAAAATGACTGGTGGACTTTTAATTAGTGATTTTAATTAACAGGATTAACCCGCCATTGAAGTGAAAAAGTTATGAAAAAAGTTTTTATTATAAAATGAAAATATTAGAACTTCATATTGTTATTCTTATCTGAAAGTAAATTGAATGTCTTATTCTGTAAAATTGTAGGGATATACAAATCTCAAGTTAAGCTCACCGAAACGCGTAACCCTTATTTCGTCAAGCGAGAGTTAACCAATAAAACCGAGCGACGTGTTTATCTAGAGCGTATGGTAAGAGTTTGAAAACATTTCCTAAATATTTTTCTCAAAAAGAAGTTCAAAACTTCAATTATAATATTGTTAATCAAAATCTGTCGTAAGTTTTCTCCGTAATTGGTGAAACGGTATCAAAATAACTTGTTTTTCTGAACGAAAAATCTAAGACAGTGATTTTCATCTGCCCAAAGTGGTAGTATTTATTTTATCTTTCCGCAATATGAAGTTTAAGACCGAACGGAAAAAAGGATTTTTTACCCAAATGGTCCTAAATTATATTTTAAAGCATCGAAATATCGGTAGTCGGCTTTCCTTGAGTTCTTATGAAAAGGCTGAACTTGATGCCCAACGTGATGAGTATCTGGGTTATTTTTTGAATCGACAAATCTTAAAGAATCGTACTGTCCGAGGGATCCCGGAAAATGTGCTTGAAGGCGATGCGCTTGATAACGTTTATTCCTGTCTCAATGATGCGCCATTCATAGGTAATTTTTAATTATAATCAAACGAACGATGCATCCCCACGCAGTAACGATTTTGATTGGTCGACATATTGTTTATGTGACGTAGAAATTTTGATATTAAAAACGTCTTATTTCAGGTTTTCAATTATTGCACATAGAAGTCGAGATTATGTTTCGTATTTTCCTTCTCAATGGAGGTCGATGGTTGCTCAAGGACGTGGAACGTGTCAATCGTTACCCCCAAAATACCGTTTGGTTACCGTAAGTTGTCATAGTCAATTTTTTTGAAAAATTTTAGAAATTTTTATTTTCCATTTCATTTTGATTAAAACAGTTTTTCTCAAAAAACCAAATTAATTCAATTCTTTCTGAGTATTTTTTACAAAAAGGGGGATTAACTGAAAAAAAGAAATAATTTTAGTTTCCTGAAAAAATAGAAGAATTTTAAAAACAAATAAAATATTCTGAGTGAAGAATTTGAATAAATATTTTAAATAAATAAGATATTTCAAATAAAAATTTTTTCGTTTTGAATAAAAAAATATTACTTGGCCTTTGAAGTAATCTAAGCGTCCGTCGATACAATATGTTTTCTGGCTTTATCACAGTCGCTTATTATTCTTTGTGAGGTGATCACAGGCCGTTCGTATCCGAAAAAAGAAAATGAAAATTTTAGATCTAAAAATTTTATCAAATCTAAAATTTTAAATCTAAATTTCCAACAGGGGAATTCTGTAAAAGTGTATTCGAAATTACATTGTGAGAATAGTTTCCATTATATGTAATTCTTCCTTTTTTTAGGGAGACCGAATTTGCTCTCACCCGTTATTGGGAAAACAACTTTCCAAACCCTGAGATTGTGGAAGATGTCAATGCTGGTTAAGTCTCGTCCTGATGTTAGGACCCAAACTTTGTACCATAAAAGAGATCCCTTAAAGAGTTACCGAAAAATGTTTATTTTCTCAAAAACGTTTTCAAAAAATTGTTCCCCTTTATAATTTTCTGTTTGACAATCCATTTGTGTTGTTAGGGCTTTCTTTTCATTTGTAAGTTTAAAAACGAAAAATCTTAATTTGGTAGAAAGTAACAAAGTTTGTTTCTTCAGACTGACATGGTGAAACCTACCGTTAGTTACCCCTTACAAAAGGATGGTGAAATGCTTTACACTCAATTTCCTCGCAACCTTTTAGTCCAACCTGAAAAGTTCAGTAAACGTGAGGGAAAATTGCGTGATAAGCGTCATCAAGGTTGGGTCAAGTGATTTATTATGAGTCACATGGTGTTTGTTGAAAAATATAAAACTTTGGTTCACGTTCTAATCAGTTTAATAGATCAAATTGACCGAAAAGTGTTAAATTGACCGAAACTAGAATATGTTAAATTGGTCGAAACAAAACAGTATCCTTTTGGTCTAGAACCCAACATAAATCACGTTGACCAAAAAAAGTTTTACATGGAGATTCTAGCACTATGCAGCAAATGGAAAGTATACGATGTCAAAGTATGTCTCAATCCGAGGTTGCCGAAACCAATGAAATGTACGATTTGCATCAACGACATCAAGAGCGCAGACGGCTGCCTATTTCAAGGCGTAATGGCACGACCCAGAATGTAAGTACTTGAAGACGAAATATATAAACTTTTCTATGAAATATTTTCTATTGAACTTTATTATCAGAGCCGATTTTCAATCTTGTCTTTCCAAACCACTGAAGTTCGGACGAATGTAAATATCGTCAGTGACTTTGTATGTGGGGACGGACCTCCAATGTTGAATACTGTAAGTCACAACAAAATAAACAAGCGCATGAATAATTTATCATCCTAATTCAGTGTCCGTCTTAAAGGTTCCTAGGTTAAGTCCAAAAAAACTGAAACAAAAAAGGGAATGTTTCCAAAAAATTTTTAAAACACCTTACCAATTTCACTGTGTGACAATTATATCCGTAGCAGCTTTTTTGTTTCAGTCTGACTACTAACATTTAACGTATTTAAAATTTACTTATCTATAACGAAAATATCGAGTAAAATAATATAGATGTTAGAAAGTCATATTCTCCGTTATACATGAAACCACAAAAAAACGGCTCAACCTCTATGTTATCCACTTTTGTAACGTGAATTCTTCACCACAACTTTCAAAAAAGTTTAAGACTATTTCTATTGGTTAAATTGTAAGGAATACAATTTAAATTTTCTTCAATTGGACCTTTGATCTATAATGATTCTTAACTACGCGACTTAGACTTTGAAGGTTCGTTTCTATGAAGGTTTCTGAACAAATAACCTCTTTTGTGAGTATGTTCATTTGTCGGACATTATTTTTGAGAACCTAAAACGTCCCATAAAAGGTTACGGACTGTATATACCGTAAGGACGGTATATTAAGTTTAATTCATATGAACAGGACTTTAACTGGTTTTTTATAATCTTTACTTATCTCGTTTTGATTATAATTCAAAGTCGTTTTAAACAAAAAACTTTTTTGAAATTAACTACATTGTGAAAGAAATCCAAAAGCAATTTTCTCTACAAACCAGAGGTTAACTGTCAAGCTAAAAAGATGTTACCCTGAGTGTATGATATGGTCTCAAAAAATATACTAAGTAAGCTGTCATTCTTTTCAGGAGCCTGGGGTACCTGGCGTTTCTACCATTCCCCGTGGTACTCTGGTCACTACCAGTGAATTGCATGGGATCCGTCAAGTTTGTAACGAGCGTAAGTTTGGAAAAGGAGAACAAGCTTTCGACCGACGTTTCCATGAAAGTCCTGGGCTGAGTGTTCAACGATTATTAAATTTGGAGCGGCAAATTGGAGATTTACTTAGTGCCTGTGTACCATTCAAGTCTGATGGTGCTAGCCTATACGATTTTCAAATGGTATGTATTTCGAGTTTAGACGTATTATTTTATGAATTTTAATCTAAGGCCAAAGTCCGACCTATATGTAATTCTATTATCAAATTTCGAGCCAATAATTACTAGAGTGACCAAGGGGTTTCATTATTTCAATATGAACACTTCTTTAAAATATCTCTTTATGCAAATACTCTAACCCTATCAAATCATGTTTATTGAGTAATGACAACTTCATGTTCTATTTAAAGTATACTTTTTCTATATAAAGTATTTGGGTGTATAATGTTATTGTGTGTAAAAACTCCGGGTGTTTATAATTTTTGAGTGAAAAAAATATTTTGCTCATAACAAGAAAAAATTTTTAAAAGTAATTCGTTCTAAAATTTAGATTACTGTCCCTTGGGGGTTAAATATCAAATTTCCTGTTTTCGTAACATTTTAACTATGGTTATTTCTGAAATTCCTGGTTATTTCAACTTCTTTTAATTATGGCAGAAACCGATTAATTTTCCAAAATAAATAATCTTTTTTGAAAAAATTCTAAATGAATTTATTTTAAAAGTGGAGTCTAAAAAAGCAAGTCCTCACCCAGGCGTATCCTTATCTTTTTGGTCATGGTTATGTTATGGAGGCCGAGGATTGGATTCAGATTCAAAAGTGTTTCCGTGCCTGGGTTGACTGTGATTATCGTGACCCTTCCTATCCTTGTACTTACGTCCACTCAAAGTTTCGAAAATCTAATGGTGGAAAGGTCAATGACATCCAAAAATACTATGCTTTTGGAGTGTCCATCGATGTGGAGATTCGACTAGCTAATGCCCATCGCACTCGAAATTGTAGTAAGTTGAAATTTCGGATAACTGATTGTGAAAGTTCATATAGTATTCCCAGGTCATGATTTAAATGTCTGATTTAGTTATCAAAACTACTATGTCCAACCTGAAATTTCAAAAAAACATAGTCGGCCTAAAAAACGCTTTGGGGTACTTACCACAAAGATTAAATGATACAGATCTTATTTAAATTATCTTTTTGTTTCAAAAATTTTAATGTTTGTTCTCATTAATTTTCCTCCTTTTATTTTATGTCATACCTATGTGCCGAAATATTTTATGTATCAATTTAACGTAATCATTTATTGAAAATTTCTGTAACTTATTTTGGCATTAATTACTCATGGAGTTAAGTAAACTTTTCTACATATATTTCAATTTTCCAGTGAAATACATTATACTGTGTGTTTGTGAAAAAACGTATCGTACTTCTCGTCTCTCCCCTTTCTTTTGAATAAAAAAACGAGAGGCACGATATATTCTTTCGTAGACACGCCGTGGTTTTATACATTTTAGCATTTCATCTGATTTATTTATGAATTAGTGATTGGGGATGCACAAGCGGTATTCGCCAGTTTCGTTCGGGAGGATTATTGGCGGTCTATCTCGTCTTTCCGAAAAACGATGTTTTGTCAACAACTTGGTCAAGAAATTCAGAGTATTTGTACTCAATATCTCGGAAACAGTCGCAATTATTTCGAATCCAGCCCTTTCATTAATAGTGGTGAAACTTGGGCTCCCAAGGATGAACTTATGTTTTCATATGTAAATAACTAAGTATGTTCTAGGGCTATGAAAATATTTGTGGTGGCCATTAAATTGCATTTCTCGTTTTTCTCCAAAGGAGTCCTAAATTCATATTTTAAACTGGTGTAACTATCACAGGCGGGAATTAGTATGTGAATATTATTCATTCATGAGAAATATAATACAGTCCCCTTATATCAATGGGGTTAATTTAAATGCCTTTTATTTATAAACGGCTTTATTTGAAATTACAAAAATAAGTTTTCGAAAGCTACCATCGTTGACGATCACCTACATGCCACTTTAAATCCTACTGGACAAAAAATTCGAGTATATCTCCCTAATGAGGGTCAACCTATTACTGCCTCTACCCCTCATTTCGACACGCAGTATTTTGATAATCAATACCACGCCGATAATGGACGTGTTGGTGATGTGGGGCCAACTGGACGATTATTAGAGCGTCGTAAAGTATTTTCTGTATTACCCTACAATTTCCCTGATGATCTCCGTGCGGAACACCAAAATTTACAAGAGGAGATTGTATTCCGTGGCTTGAACGAAAATATTCTTTCCAACATGCCTTTTCTCCCCGCCAATACCGAGCGAGGTAAATTATTTTTATATTGATCCGTTAAATAATATTGTGTAAAATAAAATATTTTATATTCATATTCAATTAACTCATATGGTCAATTCATAATTGTTCCGTATTTTGTATGAAAATTCGCCTTAAGTCAATATGAGTTGATTTAGTTTTTAAGAAATGTAATTCGTTGTAAAACAAAAATCGGCTTATAATCTATGTTACCTCACCTTTGTAAATTCTAACTATACGTGAAAGGTATAAGAAAATTTCGTTTGGGCCCCTTGCACCAACATTTAATCGATAAAATTTAAGCATGTTCGCAAACCTATTCGATCAAATTTAAGTGTCCGATTTAAACATTTACTTTCAAAAAGTAATTCTTTAAAAATAGCATTTTTCAGTTTTTCTTAACTCGTTAATATTTATATCTCAGTTTTAACCACCGAGAGCCTGGCATCCATCACAGAGGCTGACGATCATATCGGTATCATAACTAAAGTGCGAGCCGAGAAGCCTTCTCAAGTCGTGCCCCTCGTAAAGAACAAAGAAAGCGGCATAACAGTTCAAATTTCAAAATCAAACGACTCTGTTGTACCCGAACGTCAACAGTTCCTTAATACGTTGACCCGAGAGATCTCCCATATTCCTGCCGGACTCACTTTTTCAGGGGAGATTTTAAAATGTATATTTATATATATGAGTTTAAATGTGTGGGTATCAAATTTTATTAAAAAAATGAAGAAAATTCAAACGTGTGTAACAAACTTGTTTATACCTGTAGTAGAAACGACTAATTTTAAACCTATTATCAAGCTAATTCGAATCTATATTCAATTTTTTCCATAAAGTTTCATCTGAAATCAAAAATGATTAAACATAACAAAGGTTCCTTGTATCCGTTTTTAAATCATTTATATAAATAAAGTTTATTATTTAAAAAATCTTATCAGCTCATCACCGACCTACCAAACGACGTATTATTCATGTCACTCCTTCTTATGTCAACCCTCCTGCTACTCAACCCCCGACTTCTATTTTGGCTCAAGTGGTTGAAGAAAAGATTCCTACCCCTGAAAAACCGTTATTATCAGTGCCCCCTGATCAAAATTTGGTTTCTGTGATTCATGAGAATCCTTTAATATCGGCCGATTATGAAGGGGTTACTACACCTCCCCCCCCTCTTATGGGTGGTACTTCCCTCATGTCTGGTATGTTGGCCTTGTAACCTCGATCTTCAAAATTATAATAAACCCAATTTACGTTTTAGCGACCATCGCCATTTGAGCTCTCTTCTCAGAAATAGTTTTGATGTATTGTTCGTTTTTCAGAAAAGAAAAGTTTCTCCTTTTTATATAAAAAAAGAACTCCCGAAATATAACCTTAAAAGGTTAACATCCGAAAAAAACTCCCGAAATATGATGTTAGATGGCGTTCTACCATAATGTTATCGGTACTTTAAAATATATATTTTAATCCTTCTAAAATTTGAATCTGTAATTCTAATTCATAATGAAATATTTTTGTGGATTCATTTATTAAAACCTCTGTTGAAAAATACTTACCACTTAATATCTTAAAAAATGTATGTCTTAACGCTCAGACCCTTTAATTAAGGAAATTTATCTCCTGATCCGACTTATTTGGCACGCTGTCCACCCGTCACTAGTGCTTCATTCGCATATACCTCTACACATCCAAATCTGATTTATAATTCCGGTAAGAAAGTGATGTGAAGAAATATATGAGTCATTCTATTTCCCATGACCTTTTCACCAGATTTAAAAGAGTTAAAAAATGGCTTAACTTTCTATTACCTCACCCTATGATCAAGTTTTATGCCAACTTGTCTAGTCATATGTTATATTTTTTAAGGAAATCGATAAGGTTCTTAATGGATCTCAGCTCTTTTTTATCTTATACTTATTCTCACAAAAAAATATCTTTTCGAAACATGACTTTCTAAACCAAAAGGGATTGAAACAGTCGGATCTAGAATGACTTAAATTCTATGAATAACCGCTTTAAGGTTGATTAACTATCTATATTTAGAGCCGCATCATTCATTTGCCGAGACTTCTAGTCAACCTTTTGAGTATTCAACCCAACCCATTGAATTTTCTACTTCTCCAGAGAGTCTTCAAAATGCGGCCCCTATGCCTTATCAACAAATGTTATCTGAAGACTTCCCATTTTACGATTTCCCCTGTTCCACAAATATGAAAAATCCATTATAAGGTAGAAAATGTATTGGGTTTCTAGTTCAATCTTTAGAACAAACAACTTTAATCGTAAAATTCTAATGATTAATATATTAAACTTTACGATTCTAACAACTTGTAAAAACATTGTGTAAAAAAACGGCTCAATGTCTATAATACCTCAGCTTGCATTAGAAGCTTCCTGACAATCTTTTGAAGAAATTTTCTTTAAAAAATACAGTGAAATATTTCGATGATGACCATTCCATATAGCCTAAAACCCAGAACCCTGTACATTATCTACCTAATTTACTTTTTGAAAAAACTATGTATTGATAATAAATTGTGTAAACAGAAACAAAACGGTTATAATATGTTTAACAGGTTTTCGAGTGTTGTATAAAATATAAATCATATGGTCAGAACGGGTTTAAACTAACGCAATCTTTCCAAATTATAAACGTTAATGTCTAACTTATCCAAACTTATTTTAAATTTCAGTCATCAACTCAAAAGTTAAAAATTGTAACAAGCCCAAAGAAATTAAAATGTTATCAAAATTATCTCAAAATGTAAAAGCTCATGTGGCGAAAACTGTTTTGAAAAAACTTTTTTAAATTAAAGTGGAGTGTCTGGAATGCGGTATCGTAAAAAATTATCCGCATCCATATTTTTCCACGCCTCAACTCCAAGTTGCTCAATATCTCTTTGCCAGTGTTTAGCGTAATGGCTCGCCCCTCTACGTCCTGTATCAAATTCGGGCATTGGAATTGTAAGGGTGAAAGCACGATGTGGTATATCATCTAGGCCAAAAACAAAGCCTTTAGTGTCTAAGGCTTTATTTATCAAGTGGAAGTTAAGAGGTACCAGGGGAATACCAAAAATAACAAAAAATCTATTTATTTGAAAAGGGCTGTAGCCTTTGTTCAACAAAATTTGAATCTCTGGCGCTATGTAGCCCGATTTTTTATCTTTTTTAACGTTTCGCAAATAAGCTAATGAATGTTCGTCTTTAGGGATTTTTATACATTCAAAAACGTTGTCACCTAAAAGTGATTCCTTTAAAATTTTAACCAATTCGTTTTTAGCTCGTATGTTCCAGTCACATGCCGTGTCTGTACATAATTCACCTTCCAACTTTTCCATGCAAAAGGCCATTTCTGGGTTAAGGTCATTTACAAATTGTTTCCATAAAATTGTGTTCATAGGGGGAAAAGCTTTAAGATTGACCAGTGCGCAGGCAAATTCAAAACCTACTTCCAAGTGAAAAATGCGTTCTCCCATTTCATCTTTAAGTTGTGACATGAGGTCTAAAATTTCCGGGGTTGAACGCATTTCACCTCGAAATTCCGGTATGTTAATTTGTGAGGACATTAACGCTTTTGCTTTCTGACCCCAATCCCTTGCTATTGTTGCCATAAAATTCATAATATTAAAACGAGAAAAAGTTTGATTTCTACGTGTTAGTTCTTCCTCCGCCTGTTGTAGTCCAAAAGTATCAATGAAAATATCTAAGGGGTATGTACATAAAGAAGTCTTGTCATTCTCATACAGTAAAAAACAGTAACCATGTAACAACTTTCGAAGAATATCAAACTTTTCGATGTTGTTCTGTGAGATCTTTATTGCTACCCATGCGTCAAGAACTATGTGTTCTATACCAAGGCTAGACAAAATAGCAACAATCTTGATTTTCGTTAAGGATCGTAAACGGACTTTCGAATGAATTCCCTGTCCTACTCGGGTTTTACAAATATTATGTCTAAAAATGTTGTCTAAAATATTTTATGTCCAAAATGTGTTGTATAATTATATCTAACTTATTGTCCCAAAGTATTATGTTTTAAATTTTTCCCTCATTATTTACCATTCCAAAATGAAGTTTCTGTATTAGGGAGGGTGAGTGTATTTATAAATATTTTATTGCTATAACCTAAATCCCTTCTCGACCTTAAAATACACCGGGTGCGGAGTTATCAGGCG
>SCLG01000940.1:0-23576 GCA_004367875.1 Oikopleura albicans
TCCGATAAAATCTGTAAAACTATCTACCGATCGAGAAAATACAAAAAAACCTGAAGCTCGAGTTTCCTTGGAACGTTTTATTTGTGGGCTTTGATAAAATGTATTTGAATTTCTGATTGACTGAATATTTTCGTCCCGCACGGTAACATAAGCCAATCCTTACTTCGAAACTGTAACAAAATCGGTATAATTTATAGCCTGTAAATGATTGAAAACTTGAAAATTGTTTGTAACATAATAAAAAGCGTCATAAACTATGTTAGCTATGTAAAAATAGTGATGCCGAAAAAATCTTCTGAAAAAGTGCTGTTAAAAAAGTGTGTTAGAAAAGTGTGTTAGAAAAATGTGTTAGAAAAGTGTGTTAGAAAAATGAGTTCGAAAAATGTGCTAGAAAAGTGTGTTAGAACAGTGTGTTAGAGAAGTGTGTTAGAAAAGTATGCTAGAAAAGTGTGTTAGAAAAGCGTGTCAGAAAAGTGTGTTAGAAAATGAGTTGGAAAAGTGTCTTAGAAAAGTGTG
The DNA here is from genome assembly GCA_004367875.1 of Oikopleura albicans. Classification (NCBI taxonomy): domain Eukaryota; kingdom Metazoa; phylum Chordata; class Appendicularia; order Copelata; family Oikopleuridae; genus Oikopleura; species Oikopleura albicans. Next base: position 517 of record SCLG01000940.1, read on the forward strand.
TTAGACAAGTGTGTTAGAAAAATGAGTTGGAAAAGTGTGTTAGAAAGCGCTAAAATGAAAACACTTCCAATACGTGTGCGAGAAATCTGACTTGCAAAAAATACCAAAAAGTGCTATACAAATAATAGTGAAAGAAATGTGACGAAGAAGTGAATAAAATTCGACAAAAAAGTGATTAAAAATGTGAGCATAGTTAAATTATATAATGTTATATTATATCGCTCATATATGGTTCATGTGGTGTTTTGTATGAAACGTTTTGATTAACAATTTTGCAGTAAATAGTTTTATCAATAAAATCGTTAACTAAAACAAATTGCTGCACGTTCACAAATCAGGTGCATAACCCGAGTTTCCCATGACTGATTCACAAAATAAAACAGGACAATCTGTTAGGTTTAGAAATTACTTTTATGGAAAACGTTTTTTGAAAAAAATTAGTTCAAAACTCATTGTTGCAAAAAAGGTTTGATTGATTTGTAAATGAATCAAGAATGGTCCGCCGCTGGGTGCGCGCAATGTCATTTATACAAACCACAATGGCGGTTTCAACTCACTCTTTTTTATATTCTCGGAGTTTCAGCCACATTATTTCACTTAAAAGTGCTGATATTTCCGCCAATTTTTTATCGCTCTAGGTCTAGAGATACTTTAGCTGACACTGTAGACATTGTGTTAAAAAATTAGAGGAATATGCAGCAACCCTTTATTTTCACTGAGACTTTACTTCGAGAATCTATGGCAACACTTTTTTACAAGGGAATCTCTTATAACACGGCCTCAGAAGACATACCTAATTTTGTTTTACCATTGCCTTCTATTCCGTGCTTTAAGTTAGATACAACATCCCTACTTTTTCCTTCAATAAGAGCCTTAGAAAACCTTCGAACTTCTCTCCTTTCTATTTTTGCTGTGAAAAAGGTTTTTCCTTCATGGTCACAATACGACCCAGTGGAAAAATCTATTCTTGCCATACACTTACTGGAAGAACATTTGATGGCCTTTGTGGTCGAGCTCTTATGTCATGATGAGTCGGTCCTTACTACGAATTTGTTAGTATTTTTATTGGACCTATCAATTAAAATCGCAGACGGCAAACCGGGATTTCAGGTGAATAAAATCGACTTAAAAATTTTTTTCAACAACTTTATAAAATGTTTTCCTTTTTAAAGAAAAACTTGAAAATTTAGTATTTTATGCAAAGTTTCCCAAACAATTTGGAATGTTAAAATAAAAATATTAAATAAAATTTAAATATTTTTCCTAAGCTTGAACTCTATTTCCGAAAGAAAAAACTTTTCGTTTTCACCAAAAACCATGTTGTCTCCTTTTTTTGTTTTCCCTTTTGTTTTGCTCAAGTTTTTTAGAAAAATTTTTTATCTGCTTTTTTAGCGACTCATCACATTTATGACTGCTCTCCAGAAGTATAGGGATTGGACGCGCAAGAAAATCTCGGACGCGCTCATGGATCCCAAGATTACGAATTGGTTAACTACGGCCTGGTCGGCCAAATTAATTCGTTTTTGGCAAGATAACCCTACCCTGGCAAATGAAAAAGTCCCAACAGCCTTTTTACCGAGAGAACCGTTGGGCAATTATTGGCTGGCATCATATGCTACGTTGCATTTATGGGCCTTTACGCCAAATGGGATTTTTATTCCTATAACCTTCCCGTCAATGTTGGTTTATTGGATACTTAATATGATTCGTAGGGCGCATGTGCGTAAGGGTATCCGCTTAGTAGACCTCAACATCTACGGAGGTATGTGCAATACTTAGTCATACTTAAATTACATTCTAATCTAAGTCAAATTTTCTTTCTAAGCTTAAATTTTAATTTGGATCCTTTTAGTCATGTTTTTCAAAAATAATTTCGGAAATCTAAATCATTTTGAACTTATCTATCTTTAATGTTTTAAGAATTTATCTAAGAAAAAATTCTTTTCTTTTTCCGTTAAAATTGGTGCTAGAATCTTTGACATAACTAATATCAATTTGTTAAGAATGGCTTAATATGACTGTAGTCAACGCACGCTACCCGGAATTTTATTTGCCATGTCATTTTATTCTGCCCGCCCCTGATACGCTTAGTCGCCATGCCCGACGGGACGTTGGAGGTAGCCGCCGACGCCCAGCGAGAGTTACTTTAGGTACGGCCGAATTTGTGTTCAATATTCCCCTCCGATCCCAATTCGCATCAATTTCGGAGTTGATGGAGGACCATAAGGGCTTAGCCCAATGGGGCCCAAATTTTGTACATTTTTGGCGACACGAACGTTCTAAGCTGTTCAAATCACAGGGACAACGTCTAAATTTGACGCATGAAGAAATTGCTCAAGAAGATGGCTACGAATCCTTATCTGACACAGAATTTATTATAGATCTGTAACTTGATTATATGTAGCACATTAAAACAGAAATTTACTAGCATTTGTTGCTTTTTCATCTTAAACAAAGGTTTATACAAGGAGGTTATAGAAATGGGACAAAGAAGTCTTTTTATAAAATCTTTTTTTATACAAAATTGTTTACTCTGAGTTACGCCACCCATCTTCGTGAGCAGGTATATAATTTTGAGCGAAATATTGTTGATGTTCGTCATATGTCACAGGCACCCATTTATCAGACTCGTAACCCCCATACGGTAGACTTTCAATTCCGAAAACGTAAGAAGGAGATTGAAAATCGGGATAAGTTTTACACTTGTAGACTCGTCCACGATATTCTCGGATCTTTTCGCGAGCATCATTTTCCCTTTCGTACATCATCCCAGTGGCAAACAACTGTACATTATTGCTTATGGATTGAATTCCATAGCCACTTGCGCATAATCGTTCTCGGAAAATGGTAGACAACCCTTAATTGATTCTTCAGAGGAGAAAAAATACTTATATAAGGGGTGCGCGGTTATCCTACGAATTTTATCTAAACTGCGACATATAGGATTACCCGCAACTTTTAGAAATCCGTTTTTGAGGTATTACTATAGTCATATATTATGAGTCATACAGTTATTTTTTTGCGGGAAAATGTTTTTTCCTGTGGCTCTTTAAGAACTTAAAATTCGGAGGATAACCTCGCAATGTACATATACGCATTTTATTATGCTACTTTTTCGAAACTTCTCATTTAAATTGGGGGAAAGCTTTTTTGTATAAACCAAAAGCTATGGCAAATTAGAATAACGATAAATTTAATAGCTAGTATAACTCACGGTGATTGGCAAAACGGACGTTCTCCCAACTTTCATTATACCAATTGTTCATGGTGTCCTTTTCCTCTTCTGTTATTTCTGCGAAAGCCAAATCCAATGTTTGGGCAAAAAAGAGGAAAGCCTCACGGTTATTGAAGCATTCTATTGCATATCGGCAGTTTGGGGCGCAAAAACTTTCTGGACAGGGCCCATGTCTGAATATTATACACTCATTAGTGTGAACTCTTTTAGCCTTTTCTTGTTACCTGTACAAATAATCGAAAGCATCGTTATTCGTTTCGATTGTCATATTTGGATGACAAAAATTTTCTAACAAACTCCGGGTCAAATCAGGGCGACTTCGATGACAGTCGATCTGGTTTTCAAATGAGTTTCGTACCTCTAACCACTCAATACATAAACGAGTCCCAGTGATGGCCTCTGGATGGAAATCGCGACTTTTCGCCCGTAAATTGGCCCAACAATTTGTCATTTCCCTGAAATAGTTAATTTTAAATTTGGCATTTTTAGGTCAATAGAAATCCTAAATTTCATGCTTCAGACTTTGAAATTTGAAATTGAAAGAAAAACCTTCCTTTTTCCACTCTCACTTTATGTGTGAAACTAGTGTATAAGAGTTAGGAAAAAAACCCTTTGTTTATCAAATCTTTTTAGATTAATGCGTCAGAATACACCCACACTATGAACAAGTTTCTACTTACTTGGCTCCGAGGTTTTGGGACTCTTCGCTCAAATGAGTCTTGATGTTTTCTAAATTCACTCGACGGGGTCCATACTTTGCATAAAAAGCAACCATCGCCAAATCTTTTAGCTTTCGGAAATTTTGTCGTGGGTTTTCAGTCACAGACATATTTATGTAAAAACCATCGGTGTCAAAGTTAAATTTGATTCCACATTCCAAAAAGAGCATCTTTACAAAAATCTCGTTCTTGGTACGATTAAATTCCCCGGCATTCAAGGTAATATTTCGACCCTGATGACGCCCTCGACCGACCATCAGAAAGAAGTTTTCTCCCTTACCCTCGAAAGTTTTGTGCTGGTTGGTGTTTGACATAAGATAAACCCTCTTATTTGGGTTTAACCGATCGGTATAATAAGCCCCGGCGCTGTAATCGCTCTTAAAAAAATGGTCATTTAATATTCACGGAGCTTTAATATTATCTTTAATATATTATTTTCCAAAAAATTTTTCTGGTACAAAAGTGCACGGGTTCAATTCATAGGTATTACATTCTTTTTATTAAAATCTTGTTGCATTAAACCAGTTTTATTGTAAATTCGACATTTTTTATGGGGTGAGGTAATATAGATGCTGAGCCGTTTTTTAGAAAATTTTTTCGCTCCTCATGGAATTGATAAAATTTTGTTTATTACCCTTAACTTTGATTAAAATATCATGCGAATATTACTTACGTAGTCAATATATTTTATAGATGTTGAAATATAGTGGAGGTGATCGGCTATAATAGCGAGCCATAAATGGCAATCCAATTGATGGGTGTCGAAGACGCAATTTCGCAATAAACACTTTCGGCACTCACTCCCACAAATTGAACTCTGAATTCCCCCGCCGTATGGGCACAATAGTTCCTTATCATGTAAAAGTAATAAGGCTACCGCATAATAAAATTTTCCGACGGTAGCACTGTTAGTTATTAAAGACCACTCAATTCGAGCCAAAAGTGTCGGAAAATCTTCCAATTTAAATTGATTGAAAAGCAAATCACGGGGAACTGTGCGCATAATTTCGTTGGTATATTTTGGATCGAAAATGAAATTACTAATGAATTGTACTCCGGGACTAAAAAAACGGGGGTCTTCGAGAGGTTTTTCAATCGAGAGTCCTCTTTGGGTAAAAAACTTCTTGGTGGGCTTCCAATAGGCATATTCTTCACCGTTTTGATCAATAGAAGTTATTTTTCCCGGACTTAATTATTTTGGTTGTTAATAATCTAGGCAATCCCTTTTTTATTACCTTGGAAACAAAAATCATAAAGTTTTCGCGTGTATTTTGCTGCCCTAAAAAAACAAACTGTTTTAACTTTGCTTGATTGACTGAACTTTTTCGAGTCGGTTAAATTTGTTTGTTTTTGAAAAGCATCAAGATATGCTTGGTTTGAAAAATTGTTTTGCCAAATTTGGTAAATAACTTATATACTACTTCTTACTTGTCGAAATGGGCCGTTTCATCGGACTCTTCATAGTGCACTTCTAACTCGGCGGGACATACCGGGTTGAATTGATTAATGGCCGAATCGAAATTGTCTACGGCCAAAAAATAAAGGCAGTCGACGTAATTAACTTGCATCTTTTCCACATCATAATACAAATGAGTGATTCCCATTTTTTCATGAACAAGGTAATATACCTTTTCATCTTGCCCGTTAATTTGTAACCCTTTTTCGGCGATTTCGTGTTGTTTCTGTTCAAAAGTGTGAGGGCTCAAGAAAATCTCTTGAACTTCAAAATTCTCGAACCGTGTGAAACTAAAATAGGATCGTAATTTACCGGTTCAAATTTTATAAAATTCAATTAATGAATGCTTAATCCTCGGCACACATGAAATTGGGGCTTTAGGGATGAGAATGACAAATAAGTGCCGTGGTGTCAAAATGTTAGAATTTTACTTAAAATTATAAACTAAACTTCCGAATTCTAATTCATACCGATGAAGATAATCTCTGAAGTTTTCTAGGTTTTCTTGACCATATTCGGCGAGGAGTTGATTTAAATAATCAATTATATGACGATAGACATCTTGTTGACGCTCTTCGTTTTCATCTTCCAGTTGAAAGAAGAAAAACGTTAACTCCTGCTTGATTGCCTCAACGCACACCAACGCCAAAAACTAAAATTTTACGAAATAGGGTTAAGCTTGAAAAATACTTAAATTAAGCAAACTAAATTTTGGCCTCCCATTTTTCGTTATAATGAGTCAAATAATCCCGGATTTGGAAGAAAAACACTTTACATATCTTCAAAATTTGACTGTTTTTTGGAAACTTGGGTGAAATAAAATTATTTAGAAAAAGCTCACCTCACGCAAATACACTTTTGCCTCCCGACGGTAATAATCGAAATACGTTTTTTCCGTCATTGATTCATCTTTGGTACCGTCCGCCATTAATAAGTCCGTAAAAAAAGGGCTGAACTTGAGCTCGAGCGAGAACGCCCCGAAATCCTCCACGTCGGCGCTATCTATCTCTTCCGCTGAAGATATGATAGGGGGGGTACTACGAACTTCCGGACCCTGAGTCTTACTGAGAACACTGCTATTCCAGGTATATCGACTACAAGGGTCGGAAAAAACCCAAGTGATGACACTACGACCACTATCGCTACCTAGTTCATTCAAGGCATTTTGAAAATTGGTCTTGAGCTCAAGTTCATGGGGAAGTTCAGGATCATCGGTTTCGCTATCATCCTCTTCTACTTCAAGAGCGATTTCCCGACAATAACGTGCCCGTACGGTTTGCTCCAAAATTAATTTCTTCACCAAACGCCGAAGTCCCACCTCCTAATAATTACATTCATAAGACTACGAAATTATTGTAATAGGCTTTTGATTGGGCACTTCTTTGAATTTTCTTAAAAAGCCCAAAAAAATTTTTTACAATTTTTTACTTCTGTCAAAAATTTGGACAAATCCTGGTAAACTCAATTCTGATAAAAAAATAGATCTGCCATTTTAACCCTTAAAGGAAAGAATTTTTTTCGAACTCGCATGGAGTAGAGTGGGAAAATAGACATGAGCTTTAAATTCATTTTAAATTCATACTTTATAAACTGGTAAAGCCAAATTATAAACTGGTCAAACTACGATGAGCGGCTTATTCAAAAATTGATTGGGCCACTAGGGCTCCCTAGAGAGCTGTTTGAAATTTCCAACCTACGCAAAATACTAATGCGAATTTTTCTTGACATTTGAGGAGGGCCACTTATATTTGCTTTACTCTATGTGCCTCACAAACTTAAAATTGGTGGAAAAACCCAGTCGCACGTCTATCCACTCGTACTTGCTTCTGAGAGTTAAAATTTCTTCCTCACTTGTGATTAGGCCGGTTAGCGGGCCTTTCCGGACAAATATTACTACGCTCAAGTACTCGCTCGTATATTTTTGATTTTGATTATACTGACAGATATTTTTAACAAGAAAATTATTTATCTTCAATTTTAACCCCTGACAAGAATATAAGCAACCCTTTTTTTGATTATATTTCACACCTTGACCCCTCATTCTGATCTACACTTGGCTTATGCTCAACCTAAGAACCAATTCGATTTACTTATTTGTTTAAAGTAAGATTGTTAAATCACAAATTCCGTCTATATACGTTTTATGCTCTTACGAAAGATATAGTATATATACAATTAGAGCCGATTGGCCATTAAAACCCCTATGTGTAAGGATAAAAATTTTTACCTTGTTGGTGTACACAACTAATAACAAACGATCACTGCTACTCAAGGGTTGTAAACGCCCTTGGCTTTCTAAACGATCGCGCAAATCAGCAAAACGTGTTATTTCACACTGAAGTGCAGCGATTTTTTCTCCAGGCTCCGTTCTCATTATTTCTGGCAACTGTTTTTTCGGTTTCATTTTCTTGTTTAAATACAAAAATTTCGAATAATTCTAGAATGTTTTTACACAATTGGTCAAAATTAAGTAAATAAACTTTTTGGATATTTTTTTCACTTTTGGAAATTTCTTTCATGCTATTACACGCAATAACAAGATGAATCAGTTTTTTTAGGAAGGAGTTTTTTATTTGTCAGTCAGAGAGGTTAGGCAAAATATGAGGCCTCTTCTTTGATGTAGGTGAATCTTGCCCGCTCTTACTTGGGCCAATCAGCGACGAGTGCGTCATTCGGCTCTAAATTCAAAACAATGTTTTAACCGGATTTATCAATATGGCATTTTAATTTAATTCAATGGTGAATTTCGCCTTTTACAGAGAACTTGACTTTTTATACTAAAAAGAAAACTTTCTACCTCTTAATCCAAAAATTCGATTTATTTTTATTTTGTGTTTTAGAAAACTTCAGGAATTTGTATTGTGAAATTTTGGAATATGCTTCATTTTCAGAAATTTAATTTGGGGACCAGGGTTATGGTAATTTATGATCAGAAAAAAAGTTAGGAAGTTTTCTCCTTTGATTACAATTTATTACCATTGTCAATGGACTTGAGAAATTCTTCCATTGAAAATTCTACGCGTGGTGCGTTGAGCATATTGTAATTATAAAGAATATCTGCATAAGGCACAGACTGTTCCCAATTTGCCTGATCTAAAATGAAAATGAGGCCATTTTCTTTAACTGGTCACAAAAGTTTAAATTACTGACCGGTTAAGAGTGTTCTCGTTTCCGGCTTAGGGTCCTCTCGACAGGGAACATCTTGCTCCATCGGAAAAACGATTTCTGCGGCATACGCAAGGAGTTCATCTAGAAATTTTCATTTCAACCTTTACGTTTATATGACACCGGGTGAGTAGACAAACCCTACAAGCTGATAATTGATTTTTATTCAAATCATTCTAGGCCCTGTTGGGTTTAAAAACCTTAAAAATTAACGAAAAAAACTAGTTATTCATATTCATTCATCCCTTGTGTTATCTTAATTTTTTTAACAAAAATCTAGATTGAAAAATTTTTTTATGAAAACTCGTCTTTGTTTCTACTTATTTTATTTTTTCGACCAATAATTTCTTACCAACGGGGTTGGAATTGACTGGATTATCCATTGACTGAACTTGTGGCGGTGAGGGCTGTGGTGAATTTGGCTTACTCTTTTCGCCGAAAACCGCTAAAACATTAGTTTAAAAAATTTTTTCAGTAAAACTTTTTTACGTATTTTACATATCGAAACTCTAGAACTCTTTGGGCTTTAACATAGACAAATAGACCTCCTTTTTTTCAGAAAATGTTCTTAAGTTGATCTTTAATACAAGTCTTTTACAAAATATATTTGTCCGATTACAGCCTTTTCAGACGCGTTATTTTTATGGTGTCTAAAATCTGTTTTCTCACCTTCACTAGTAGGAATAGAGGGTCCTTGCCCGGCAGAGCGTAATATTTTTTCATCCAACTCTTTGTGGGTGAACAGCTCTGGCTCGAGGCGGGTATCGTGTGCGCCACACTGCGGGCGGCCATCTCGGTGGGTATGGAAAATTTTGAATTCCATACTGTCGCTCTCTTTAACCTCTTGGCGTCGATTTTCCACGAAATAGACAGTGGTTGTACCAATGGGTTGGGGGTGTACTCGTCGAAACTCCTCATCATTGACCAAGGTTCCTATGATTCATAATCTAGCTTTTGAATTTTGGTTTTTTTGTCAAAACTTTTTTTGCTCACAAACCATTTATTTAATCTTCTATGATCAAAAAACTTGAGTTCGCGTTTTTTTGCTCAAAAAATTTTTTTCCTTGTTATACAAGTTAAAGAAACAGGAAATTTAGCCTTATTCTATTGATATTTCATATTCTGAAATACACTTACTTCGGGGCTGGTTATTGGTGTACTCATAGCCAAGATTCATGAACGGAAACTTTTTCATGAAATGAGGTAGATGTAAGAAGTGATGACGAAATATACCCTCCATTCGATGCCCAAATTGATTAGCGAGAATCAAAAACTTCTCACGACCCAATTTTTGATAAAATTCCAACCCAAATACAGTACGCATTAAGCTGGCAGCGTCCATCGTCACTAAGTTTAGATTGATTATTTTTCAATCCTATAGGCTGGGGTTCGATTCCAAGCGGCTGCAACTCTTTTTTTCAAAATTTTTTTGTTCAACACTCTTTAAAATTCTTTTGAACAATTTGAACCCACTTCTTAGAAAGGGATACTTTATTTTTGGAAAATAAGATAGACCGTATGAAACCGATATTTGCAAAGATATTTTAACTCACGCGTGGAACCCAAACGCGCGTCACTTGTTTTGTTGTAATGATATCCGCGCACCAAACGTCGCTCGATATCATATTTTGTGGTACCAGCATAATGAAATTTGCCGTCGGAATTTTCACCCGGGTCTTGGTAGGCCTCGCTCAACAAAATTTTTGGAAAATTCGGACTGAGAAAAATATGATTTAGGTATGCCTTCCCGCATGCGAGAAGGTTCGCCCAGTGCTCGGCAGTGATGTCGAACTCACTCAATTCCCCGGCATAAAACAAAATGTTGCTAAGGACAGTCATTTTGGCTTGATACTTAAAAAATATATTATTAAAGTCATTTTGGGTGCTTCGCTTTTAAGTTTCTCTCGAAAGAAACCTTTTTCATGTCTTGGAACATTCATTTACCTCACAATAAGCATCGACCTCATAGGTCTCATTTGGTATGAAGGGGATGTGATGGTCCAACATATTTCGCATGAAACTGATGTAGCTGTCAGAACGGCCTCCATACTCGCAATTGGGCTCGAGAAATTGGGGCCCAAAACCAGTGGCAGGATCGGTGCTCATGCCCTGAACGGTATACAAATACCAACCAAAATGACGTTTTTGGTCACACAACTGCCCATTCCACATACGGTCGGCAACGATTCCATTCCAAGGTTTTATTTCTCGACCACCATACCGTGTAGCTCGGATTTTCCACTATTATAAATAATACTGTTATTTTAGGTAAAAATCTTTTCCGTAAAACGTGTTTTAACGAGCTTATTTACTTTTCTCGGAAAAACACATTTTCAGATATTTTGAAATTGTTTTTCAAACAAGGCATTTCTTACCATTTCGGAGGTGTTCTCCCATCCAAATAATTTGTCGCGACGCTTGAGTACCAAACGCGCGTCGTCATACAACTTGTTAATTACATCTCGCGTGTACACATCACGGTGTCGAAACTCAGCCTTCTCTTCTTTCGTAGCATCACGCCGTAAAATGACCCCTTCGCGCCCGTTATAACCGCGATAGTAATATACAATACGCTCCTGGTCATCCATAAAATAGCGATTAGCGCGGGCTCGAGCATTTATAATTTCTCCCCCGTCATTAGAGAAATTACTCATTTCAATCTTAAAGTTTTAAATGAGCCTTCTTATTATCTTAGATACAAAAAATTGTTTAACATTTTACAGCTCAAACAGGTTTTTGGCGAACTAGTTTCTACTTCTAATTGTTTTTTTCATGGAAAAGGTTGTGCCAAAACTCCTGCAAAAAGGCTACATTTGTACTTGTTGGAATTAAAACTTTACGCCCGTTAAAAATTTCTTTTCAAAATAAAAACGTTTTTTCCAAAAAATTAATTTTTGAAATTAGGTGAACACTTTTTGATTTCGAATTAAAATATGGGACCAAAATCCATGACTTTTACTTTTAACTCCACCTAGTGTTCCACTTCGTATTTTGTGGATAAATATTGAAAGAGGCTCGGTCGTCATTTACAGGTCCTTCCCCAGAAAATGACCATTTTTTCATCGCTATCTCCATTTCAGGGAATAAGTGTAGGTGTGCGACTAAAATTACGGTTTAAAACTTGTCCCTTAACCGATATATATTTTTTTCTATGACTTCTGGACCTCACCTTCAAAGGCCACATGATTATGCCCTCTCATAACCACTTCTCGAACGGTGCCAGTAAACGTGTGATGGGGCAAAAACCCGCCGATTTTTCCCTTCTGATGCTCATAAAGTTGCAAGAAGGTTTCGACTCGCTCCGCGTCCTTTTCGAGTATGTCCATTGGAAGATACGGAATAGAGGTTTCACCATATATAGTCTAAAAACTATGTTTTAATGTGATGGACACTCATATAATTAATCACCGAATAAATTAACATGTCTATTTTTTTGATTTTTATCAAAAATAAGTTATTAATTTTAAGTCTTTGTTAACTTGTTAAGTGTTAACTCTTTGGTGATTCACTCTAACAAGGATCGGCACCAATTTCTGTGAATTAAAAACTTTATGAAAAACATATTGCTATGGTGATGCAATTATACTAAATAAATTATACACTTTGTGCCTTTAGAAATCTCACTTACCAGAGCCTCAAAATATGCGCGCTTGTCTTCAGGACTTTTTAAACTTGCAAAATCGGTAACGGGGGGTGTGTGTTCCAATACTACCTAGAAACACCTTTAAATGAAAATTATGAAAATAATTGCATATTCCCAAAATGTGCCCTGCGGCTTTAATAAAAACCCCTTCTGTTTTTCTTTTCTTAAAAATTACGATGGAGCACTTTTTGGGATGGTCTTCACTTGCCATAACATGAACTTATTTTAACGTACCATTTTCCGATCCAAAATAGGAATGGTAATAAATGGGCAGATTAATTCCAAACATTTTTCATACGAATGCATACGAGTCCAGCGTGGTTTGAAACATGTGAACTTGTTTTCATAACCCAAATTGTGGCTGAGAGTTAATATGCGCCTATTCTTATGAATCATTTTAATTGTATAAAAGAAAAATGGCATATAAAACTTTCCTACATAGTCGATGATAGTTAATACTGTCACTTCCGCTCGAATAAAGGGCCTTTGTGAGTTTTTTTGACAAAACATTAAAGAGCTTTTTTTGAAGACCTTTGAAATTTTAACCCACCAATTTTGGTTCAAAACTTTTTAAGAATTACTTTTTGTTTTCAAAACTCGCCTCTAGTCCTACAGCTTGTAGAAAACTTTGGGCCTGTTCCATATCATGACTCCGGTGATAATCAATAACGATTGGAATCCCACTCAGGCGCATATTTCGCATTTCAACTTTTTGCACCACGGTAATGTAGTACAAATGATATCGACCCGTGACTAACCCGATTTGTACCATAAAGTTTAAAATACGCCGGGGACTTTTGAAATGGTAACAACTGTCACATAGTACCAAATAAAGTAAACCAAAACGGGTACATAATTCTTCGTCATGACCGGCACAGAGCAAAAGACTTAATTCACTCTAATAGTTTTGTGTAAATTAGAAATATAATCCTTACCAAGCCTCTATTTTGGTAAACCAGACAACATAATGGGGGATCTTGAGTATATCGAATTCAGGTCCAAAATTTTCGACATCTTTTTTCAGAATGGCTTCACAGAGTTCGAGGCAAAACCCATCTAGTATTTCACTACATAATTTATCACGACGCACTAATTCATCGTTAGCCATACAATTGCCCATTAACCGAGTAGCGAAACCACAATCGCTCAAGCTAGATTTTTTTATCAAAATGTTTGGGTCATTATATTTTTTTCAGGGACCTACCTACTTATACAGTATCGGCTATTCATTCTTGAAATACATTCTTTTTAATCTTTTTCACCTTTATATTATGTGCGAAACAATTTAGTAATTACAAACAGGCAGGGAGAAAAAATGCATGTACTACCCCGTTAAAGTCATATCGGAGATGCCCTTGACTATTGGGTACAGCGCGCCAAAAAAGTTTTTTGCCCACTATGCGGCGATATTGGGTGCATCTAAGTCGCAGTATATTATAACATAAAGGGGCCTCTTGATGCTGTAATAAAATAATGATCATGGCTGGCCGAACAGTGTGCATCAGGTAATATTGGATAAAACGGCTTTCCATATTACGAGGGCTGAAAAGCCAACAGATTTCGTGAGTCATTTTTTCAAATGGCAAGTCTGTAAAAAGATTTTTTATTATTTTCGATCTTTTACAAGTTCTTATCCTACCCATATAATTAATATGAAATTCTCCCCCATCCGCATATCGAGAACAATACGGAATTCGGCGACCATCGTGAGTCACAATTTGAACGCCCTTATGACCACACGTGTCGATAGTGATTCGACATCCAAAACCATTTTCGATTATGCTGTAATTATTAGGAAGTTCAATTTAAAATGAGATTTGGAAAGAAAATTTTATAATTATTATTCTAAAAACATGAGCTTACTTTATTAAATCTGGTGTCGCACTAATCTCATCGTAATAAATTTCTCGACTGGGTTTATCAGCTAAATTATCTTTGGTATTAACGTATACCACTTCGATTCGACAATTATGTTGACGTTGCCATTCGATTAGACGTTTTATAACCTCATTAACGTCTTGGCTTCGGCTCCCCTGATAATCGGAAAAGGCCTGCACAACTGTCATGTTATCCACGTGCACCCTATAATTAGGCATTCGTATAAAAATTTTTTATATGAATGAAAAATTACCTTATGCAATATGGGTTTTTACTCATGTCTATATTCATCACACACATTTCGAGGGCTCGAGCCTCGAATGAGTTGATGTTCCCCTGATTAATCTCTTCTACACCAAGTTGGCGACTCATTACGGCTCCAGTATCACAATTTATGATCCCCAATCGGTAGCCACTTGCGTCTTAATCAATATTTCAACAAATTTAATATTACTAGCATTCTTTTGAGTAAAGTTACATGTTCGCCGTGAGATTTCTAGAATTCTTTTGGTAAAAACAATTTTAAATCTAGATTAAGGCTCACATTTCTAAAATCTTATTTAGAAGACATATTAAAATAGAACCTTTCTATAACGATTTTCTTTAAAATTCTAGATTTTACATATTTTTTAAGAAACGTCTTTTTGACAGAAAAAACGGCTCCCATTAATTTTACAAATGTATTTAACTCACCACTCATATATTCTAAGTAGACTTTTTTTAAGGCAGTGGGATCTTCTAAGATTATGTCTCGCTCATGTATTTTATGAAAAGGGCGTTCGGATTCTAGAAACAAGGGATCGTCACGCCAGCGAGTTAATTCATGCTGAAGTTCGGGAGTGTTCGACACAGTGGGATTTAACTCTTTCTCATGATGAGCCAGTAATCGTGACATTTCTCGGATATAAATCTGAGATAAAGGGCATAACATGCCAATACTCACAGCCATTCCTCGTATTTTCTCTAGAATATGAAATTCAAAACTTTCCAAAGGTAAGATCTGATTTATCAATCCCCGGAGCTTTTCTTTACGCTCACGGGGTAATCGGATGCTTAACTTTGGGCAGTCAAACTCAAATCCGAGAAATCGAAAAACGGCTTTAGGCTGGTCCAAATTGGCTTTATGCGCACTCAAAAAATGCCCAGTGCTGGTGCTTAAGGCTGCCACGAGCCACCCCATATAATCTTCGTTTGGCTCACAGACGATGCACCTGTCGTCTTTTAAAATAAAAGTTTCAAATTGTTTGTTAACAAAATCACGCTATGGATTAGACTTAGGACTCTGATTATCCGATTCTTTGAGCTTTGTCCAGACCCTTTTATTCAACTTATGGGGACCCAACCTAGTTTATGGAAATAGCCCCCTTAAATTGAAAACCTTTTGTTAAATAAAATCTTTATTTCACTATTTACATCTATTCATGTTTTCTCGTTAAATCTACATATTGAAACTTGCCGATATACAGAGCGTTTGGTATCAAATACTGTCGTAAGACGCTGGTAATCACGATATTTAACGACTGATAAACACTAGGCGCAGTGTGAAGTCCAAAGGGCATCCCCTTTAAAAATTTTTTAATCCTTTTTGTTTCAATTTTCCCCTTTTTTTCTGTTTTTAATGGAAATGAATAAAATTTTTGGTTTTAACCTGAAAGTGGAATTTTTCCTCTCCACAGTGAATGCCGACTAAACTTTGACTATTCCGAGATAAAAACACGTGAAGGAACCCGGAGCTATCGTCACTTATAATTGCGCGGCTTTTTTCGTGTAAATATGGTATAATGCTCTCAACCTGGTCAAGGTGACACGGTACATCTTTGGTTGTGGCGGCAAGCGCGCGAGCATTCAGGCAAACACGGGGCTTCCTAAATTGCTAATTATTATTTGCAAGATAACCTTTTAGTTAAAGGGTCATATTACAATTTTCCCTTGTATCCAAAACAGGTACAAGTTCCCCCTCAAGAAAGTTTTTCGAAAATTCGTTTCGCTAAAAAATATTTAAAAAATGTGTTTTTCTGAATTTACAAAATTAATTTTGGGCCTTGAGAACATTTTGTTAAGGAAAGGTTGGACTTACATAGGCTCAATTGTACTCTTAAACTGCAACGTGTCGTTACCCAAAGCAAGTGCATGTTGGGGTTGTTGAGTGTGTGAGATTAATGTTGAACTAATTATTCACAATTAAGTTTGATTATTGTACACAATTTTTTATGAAAAAACAGGGGCTTAAAGCCAATATTTCACACACCTACGTATCCATTTCTTGATTTGGTCACAAAAAGGTTTGATGTAATCCGCCATGTATCCAGAATTACGAAAATCTCCAACATCTGGGCGGTGACCGATCACTTTTCCGGTCCTTTACAAAAAAAAAAAAAAATTTTTTAGACAAAGAAAATTTGTGAAAGTACGGTATAATTTACGTACTTGGAATCAATTACAGGACGACTCTTTATTAATTTTCCATCTATCAACTTTCCGTGAAAATTGGACCGGGAGTCCATGAGTAAATTATAGCCACCGTGAATGATGCCATATACACGACTTTTGAACATTTCAACTCGGTCGCTTAAATTCTCGGCCACGGTTTCGCCAACTTGTGTTTCAAAAATGAGGTCCACATTATGCTCTAACAGCGTAGTATCGTCCGACAACGCATCTATGTTTTCAAATTTAAAAATTTCGAAAAATAACATGAATTTTTAATTCTTACTTATCAAAATGAGCCATATTTCAGGGAACCGTGAGAAATTTCCAGCATGAAAATCGTCACGATGACGCAAAGGAATTGTAAGGTTGGGAGTTCGAATCTCCCACGACCCATTCCTTTTTTTCCGAAACATATGGCGCTCCATCAATGAAAAACTTTCTTCTAATAACTTGAACGCACGAATTTTTTGTTCCAAGAAGGAAAACTAAAGTCGGTTTTATTATAATTTTACTTTCGCGAAAAATTTTACCTTCAAAAAATGAACGCGATTTTTACCATGCCGGACATATTTGGATTCAACGGTTACGGCTTCACCCTTTAAGTCTGTGATTCGACAACTTCGACCTAATGTCGGTACATCAAAATTAACATGTTGAATATTTGTGTCGGGGTCTATGAATGTATCATAGACCAGACTTTGGGGTGGCTTAAAATAATGTAAATCACGTCGAGCGTTCCGCTTCATCACTTTATACGGGTCTCGAGTCTGGGCACTGCCAAAACGTCTACGATTTGGGCGTAAAATGGCATTGATTTCATCCTGAGTAGGCCGCGTCAACCCACTTATGAATACCATCTAAATTCTTACATATTTGAGGTTATAAAAATTTCCCTTTTTAACAATATCCTTATTTGGAAACTCTCACATAAGATTTTTTTCAGAATTTTACAGTCAGTGTAATAAGAAAGAAGGAAATTCTCCTGGATTATCGACAGGGTAATTCATCATCACGGTATGAAAACCCCGAATTTCGGGTAAAAAAACGATGAAGCGGGGTTGACATAAGACTTCAGGATTGTAACTTTTTAAGACTCAAAAAACAGAACTCGGTAAGGGCTTGCTTACTTATTTGGTGTTCAAAGTGTGAAACCTTTTAGTTTAAAATTCAGGTGGCAAACACGTGGTTGAAAACTTTTTTGTAAAATCGAACTTAATATTAGGTTTTCTGGTCCTTCCTTAACAATAATCCCAACAAACTCCCGGCGCTATCGTAATTAAGACTGACTAAGAGGTCGAATTCAAGTATGCTTCGGCGGAAATACATTTGTCGAAGTATTCCATTTTCAACGGGCTGCTCCTACGAGTTAAAAATTTTTTCATTTTTTTCTTTTTTATAAAAACTAACACGTTTTTTTCGGAAAAAGCCACATACCAGTCCCTGTTGACTACTGAACATAAATTGTCTGTGGATTTTTTGCCAGCATCGATTACTGAAATTGCGCAAAGCGGCACGGAGTAGTTGGATATCCATCCCTGAATACCACGATTTTTTTCGAAAGTTTGTATTTATTTTAATTTGCCCAAATACGCCCCGAAAACCTAATTTAAATGCTTACCAGAGCTACTCCGCATAAAGGCTTGTTCGTCAAAAAATTGGCTCCAACAAGGGACGAACAAATCGTGTCGCAAATCTGTATTTTTATAAAATTATCACAGATGATCTCTTTTTTCAAATATGAAAAACGCGAAAATAAAATATTTATTTGACTCACCAATGGACATAAAACCGCTTTGGAAATTAAAAGATCCTTGCATGACTCAATAAGGTGATTTGTTTAGATCAAATTATGTTATTTTTTCTTAATTACAATTTGTCAGAAAAATAAAGTCTGGTTCAGACTAGCTGGAAAAAGAAAGGGCGCCGCTTCACCTGCGGCTCACCATTGTTGTCTAAAACGCTCAACTTTCCTTTTTCCGCTTTTTCCATTATTGTTTTTTTCACTCCGGTTGTTAACTTCCGGACAACTTTGGTCGAAATTTATTTGTATAAAAGGAAATAAATTTGTTCTGATCACCACACTTGAACGAGAACAAATATTTCTTTTTAATTAGAATCACAAACGCCGACACAACTACACTTAAGGAGATTGGTTTTAGGCGATCCGAAATACTGATCCCTTTTTTGGGATAAACATGGGAATTTCCTTTTCCTTAAACCAATTTAAGAAAGATGTCCGATTTTGAACAGGCCCTTAATGACCTTTCTCTACAAAATGCATCTCAAAACTTTTCTCGAAATACACTTTTGAATGACCAAACCAATTATACTGAGACTCAAAATACTTCAATATTGAGTAACTCATGGGATTTGTCTATGGGCGATTCGTCTGAATCCCTTCACCAGAAAGTACGCAACAATTTGAATGTCAAACGGCAACAAATACGTGCTCAGACTACAGCTCTGGACACCACCCAGAAGCTCATTCAACAGTATAAGGTTCGCGCATCCGAATTTAAAAGTCAGATGGCAGACATCTCAGCAAAATTGGTCCAAATTCACGTTTTTGAACAAAAAACAGATTTGTCAAGTGCAGAGAAGGCAATTTTGTCGGAAAAACCGGATATTGTAACTCGACAGACACAAGTTAAACGTGAGCTTAAAGAAGCTCAAAAGTTGGTCGATGATGCCAAGAAACAGGCGACCTCCGAAGAGCAGGATTTGGAAACACTCCGAATGGATTTTAAGCAATGCATGAAATTTGCAAAGGATGTTGGGATCGAACAAGAGGAAGGCGACTTGGTGGTCCCGACGGCTAGTACACCATTGAATGTGTCGGCAGTCGCCCCTGGCTCTTTGTCTCTTTCGACCCAATTTTCGAACGGCATGATTATGCCGGCCTTTGAATCTAAGGCGATAAATCAAAAGTCACTTAAACGACTCTTACAGGAGTTGGAACAGCGGTTACAGTGGCCTATCACGTTGGAAATGGACAAAGAGCTTTGTGCACTCTCTGACCTTCAATCGGCCCTGGCCATTGAGGGCCCTGAGTTAGACCAATATATAGCAGAAGTCCGAAAAGTTCGCAACCATTTGGCCGCTAACCGACTAATGTTAGACCGTTTAACCACGGTCCAGTTATTGCTTACTCTTTTACCTATTTCGGCTAAAAAAGCAATTCAGGTACTTTACGGTTTTTTTAAAATTTAATATTTTTCAAACGAACCTTCCTTTTTCTAGATTACTTTAACTTCCATGGCGCGCAACCCGGCCTTTAAAAAGGAGCTCTTTAAGCCCGCCAATTTCGATACACGGCGAAAACTTTTTCTTTTATTGCCGGGCGAGAAAAAAATGGACCTCTCGAGCTCTGCAGGTGTTAGCAAGGCTCGCCGTTTTGCTTTGGCAGCAGCCGCAATTGGTAAAAAACCGAAACGTCCATTTGGTAAAAAGCCAAAATCCAAAAAGAAATTTAATCCCAGAAAAGATTTCTCCAAACCCGACGGTCCTCGCAAAAAAGCTCTTCAAATGAAACTGTGCTTTTCATGTAATAAGCCGGGGCACATTCAGAAAAACTGCCGTAACCAAAACTCGGCTCAATCCGAAAAATAACCTATTTTTCTGCTTAACCTTAGTTGTTACCTTTCTCACAATTAGAATCTTTTAGTAGAACTTTCTTTCTTTGGATTTTTATTCTAGAATGTGTTGCCCTTTTTGTAATCTAGAACATCTCACTGATGAACTTTGCCAGGCGCGGCTAATGGCGATGGTTTCGCGAATAAATACGGTCGAACTGACTTTTCAACCTAAAACAAGATTGACCCAATTGAAAATGGATCAATTTTTGGGCAAAACAAGAAAACGTCCAAAACTGGTCGTTCTGAATGACGAACCGGTGTGTATTTCGGATTCTGATGACGACTCGGGCTCAGTTACCACTACACCCCGCAGGTCGTCCCGCTCTAGAAAATCAAATCCGAAATTTCAAGGTAGGGCTACGGTTTTTTACATAACAGAGGTAGTACATCTTTTAAGTGGAATAACGTAGCCCTCAGTTGGAATTTGATGTGGACGCAAAAGGCACAATTAAATCTCTTCGTGCAGAAAACTTGAGTGATTTATCAGACCAACAAGTTAAAGACCAATGGTCATGTATTCAAAAGACGGTTGATAATCCGGTTTTTCGAGCAAAACAAAATACAGCGGTCTCCCTTAAAGACTTCTTACAAGATCAACTCGGAACTTCTCACATCTCAGACATTAAATCTGACACACTTTTAGTTTGGTTATTACGGTGGGCTAACCCGCGGGGAAAATGTACGTATAAAAATAACGAGAAAGGCATTGCACCCAAATCAGCTGTCATCTATTTTAACCTTTTTTGCCGCGTTCTAAAAGAGCACTTTGATTTTGACTTATTAAAAGTTTTTCCCGGAACTGTACATTTTCCCTCTAAGTGGCAAGAAACCATTACCAGGGATAAATTATATACCCGAAAACAAGCGGGTTACTTTTCCCGAGAGGATGTTAAACAGTACCTAATACTTTTTGAAACGGTCATTAAAGAAGGCACCCCCACTCAAGCTTACTACGCACGAATCGGTTTAGTGGTCTTACCCATTGCAATTTTATTCGCGGGTTGCCGTTTAGGGGAACTCTTGTCGGCAAAAGTTATACAAGCAAAGACTTAAAACTTCATAATGTATTGACTATACGGAATACCACATAATAATGGTCTAATTTATTTTCCATTTTTTGTGTACTTCTTGAGATTTTTTAATTTATTTGGTTTTCCAAAGTTCAATTATATACTGGTATTTTTTTCATGAGTTTTTTCTGAAGTTTTATACAGTACAGTTCGCAACGGTGCGCCGTAAAGTGGCAGTGGCCATTCACTCAGTCGGCTCGAAGTCGGACATGGCCAATCAGCGGTCGTCTCCTATTGTTTTTGGCGAGCTGGAAGATTCCTTTTTGTGCCCGGTGAGGCGCTTTTTCGCGTGGTTGAAGTGGCGTGGTATTGTCATTCAGAACGAGAAGCTCATTTCTAAACATATGTTTTTATTCACTGCCACTAATGAGTGTGATTCTATCATGAAAACCAATAATTTCACAAAAAACATTCGTCTAATTGAACAAAAGTTCTGGCCCGAAAAAGACCCGCGTTTTAAGGCCCATGTGGGACGGTTCACCATTACCACACTAGCCCTTTTTGGCACTGATTCATCTGACCAAAAGCTAATTGCACCGGAGCTCCTTGAGCATCAGATGCATTGGGTCCGAAATACAGCTACCTTAAGCAATTATCTTGGGCACAATGCATCTATGGTCAAGGGGAGTTTTTTCGATAAAATATCAGAAATACGAAATTCACGCTTAGATGTGGATATTGATGAATCGGCCATTACAGACTTTAATATGGGCCATATTGATTCTTCTTTACTACAAACTGCTTTTGACTCTGCTACTGACTTACAACCTAATAAACTTTGAATATGGATACTTTGAACATGGAGGTTTATTCTGAAATATGAGGAAGAAATATCCAATCCTCGTTTATGGTTTTACTTCTCCACTTTGCGCTCAAGCCTGAGGGGGTCATTTTACAGTCAGAAAACGTTTTTTGAAAAAAATTAGTTCAAAACTCATTGTTGCAAAAAAGGTTTGATTGATTTGTAAATGAATCAAGAATGGTCCGCCGCTGGGTGCGCGCAATGTCATTTATACAAACCACAATGGCGGTTTCAACTCACTCTTTTTTATATTCTCGGAGTTTCAGCCACATTATTTCACTTAAAAGTGCTGATATTTCCGCCAATTTAAGTACCCACCCAGGACTTTCTTTTAAACTCCTCCTTTGGAAAGTTGAAAGTCCCTCCCGACCCTAGAGGCTACATAAACGAGGTTTGAATATGAGCTCTTGTGAAGTTCATACTCAATCCTCGTTTATGGTTTTACTTCTCCACTTTGCGCTCAAGCCTGAGGGGGTCATTTTACAGTCAATAAAATCAGCCCAATTATCCTTGATTGAGGAGCTAATTGATCTATTTGACCTGTTTTTACTCCCCATTTATTCCCAAGGATTAAAAAAAACTTTGCGAAAGTCTATTGATTCAATTTGTGCATTTATTTGTCTCTTAGACTCAAAAAAGAATACGTGATGAACAAATACTCATACGTCAAATACCACCACCAAACCGCTATGAGTCATATATGGCATATATAGCCTATGACTCAAATAGCCTATGAGACATGTCGCCGACATGATGTCGGTGCTATGATTGACGTGCTTTAAGAAATTTTCATATGCTTTTTTAATGTTATTTTGGCATCATCACATCAATCTCAGCGCCGACAGACGGTAGGAAGGGCTGAAAATTAGTATATTTTTGACGGCTAATTTGCGCTACCTACCGAGGAAATCTTTGTTAAATATAGCAGTGTCAACAATGTGCCAAAATGTGTTTAAAAATTTAACACATTTTAACTGATTTTAATACATTTTAAGGATGCGCCATACCCTACTGGCTGAAAAATCAA
>SCLG01000941.1:0-23549 GCA_004367875.1 Oikopleura albicans
CGCAACTCTTTCAGTGTGCCTATCTGGGGATACCTATCTCAGATAGGTATCTGGATTCCAAATTCTGGAAGTATTAAAAACATATTAACAAACGCCACCGTTTCATTTGGCAGCTGTAAGGGTAAATCCAATGTCGATGCTAGTGGTAAAAAATAAACAAATAAAATCATTTGTGTTTGATCGGCAAAACAATATTATTTCTCAGTTTCTAATATTATAATATATTGTAGGATTATATACGCGATTTCAGTCTATTAAATGCTATCAAAATGAAGGTATTGATGGCTCGAGCCTGCCAAATTTCAAATCGAATAATTTATTACGATTGACAAAATACCGTTATGTCGTACCACTTCAATAATTAATTTTTCGAGACGTTATACCTAGGGGTGCATGGATCTGCTAACTTTTGATTCCAAGCTGCTTTGACCGGTAATTTCCGGTTTTTCATCGAAAGATACGCAAACTTATCGGTTTTTAACGTTTTTAGGGTGAGTTGGGGCTAAAGATTCCGATTCTAAAATAAATTTGAACCTCCGACTGTTAATTTACCGGTAATTCCCGGTTTTGTATTGAATGTCCAAATGGTGATGAAATCTCCAGATGGACATATATTAATTAAAGTATAAATGTTTTCTAGAATTAATGAATTAAATAACTGGATTTTGTAAAAATACAATTCATTCGAAAATAAAATTATTTCAGTACGGATGAAATCCCGATTATTGGAATAATACTGAAATAATTTGAAAACAAGTGAATAGTCAGAATTTATTAGTAGCAATCAGTTGGGAAGAAGTAAAGGAAAATTAGAGGGTTACGATTGGTTAGAAGCAGGGAAATATAACACGTGAATACCAAAAATAAAAAGGAAAAATAAAAAACAACGGAAAAATTAGAAAGTAGAAACAAGAATTATTGCTGAGTTAAAATGAGGATTAACCCAAGAGGGGAGTTTTTAGCGGCAATAGATTGTGAAGTCTTATTGAAAGCATTGGAGAAAATAGAAAATAGTCCATATCTTGAAAATTTTGTTAAGACAGCGTGGTATCCGATTACCAAAAATGGAGGTAGACCGGATACAGAAACACTAGGATGGTGGTTAGTCCAAATGGAAAGCAAGAACGGGCCGAGGCCACTGAATGTTGTTGAGAGAGATTGGGGATCGATCGAATTTTTGCATACGATATTGAGTGAATCTGAAGTTACAGAATTGATTGTGTCAGTGGGCATGGGCATGCCGGACTGGAAAGTAGGAGTGCTGTGGCATCCAAAAGTAACGATGAGTCAAATTGCGGAAAAGATAATGCAAAAACTACAAAATTACCCCATAATACTAAATGAACACGCTATGATAATTTCGATCCTGAATCCGGTTACGGGAAAATACGTACCTGTTCAAATATATGATAAAAAGGGAAAGCAAGATGCAGAATTTCAATGGTTGAAGGCTGAAATACACGGTCAACTGAATGGGACAAATAGGTAAGAAAAAAGTTAAATATACAAAATCTAGAACAAAATGTTTAAAACGATTAACCGAAGAACAAAAAAGTTAAATAACATAACAAGTATGGGAAACATGTAAAAATCAATAAATTGAAACTGAGACGGTTAAAACAAATGAAATATGATAATGATTAATTTAAGGTACGTGGATGGATGTGAAGTGAATGGTGAGTTAACACTGGAAGAGTGGTTGAAAAAGTTAAACTGGTACAAAGCTGCCGAAACAAAAACATGTGTAAAAATGGAAGTCAAAATGTTGAGGATGGAAAATGTCCAAATGGAAAATGAAGATAGGAAAAGTGATCTAATATTAGACAATGCGAAGGCAAAAGAAACAAAAACGATACTGACAAGTGAGCAGGGCATTACGGCCGAAGTCAAGGCCCCATGGTTGGGTACAATGTTTGCGGAAGATACCCTAAACCTGTTGCAAGAACTCAAAAAACTCCCACTAAATATGGACAAGCAATTTTTGAGGGAGCTTGGAACAGAAAACGTAATCGAACAAATAATTGAAGGGACAGATTTGGTAGAAAAGTTGAAAACATCATTTATGGCGGTAATGTTGAACTTGGAGGAGATGGAAGAAGGCTTTGGGCAGTCAGGTGTGGATGGAAAATACGGATGGTTTATGAATGAAACGATGAAAATAACTATATGCAGGAATGAGTTTTTTAAAAAATAATATTGAAAAAATAAAAAATAAAATGAGATTAATATCAGAAATGAATATAACTCATTTAAAACATTATATAAAATGCAGAAGGGGAAATAACAAAATTCACCCTAAATTAACCACATGCACTAGCGAGAGTCGGTGAAAAATAAAATAAAATAAATAAGTAAAAAACTCAAAATAAGAACAGTCAAAGAAATAGCGGCAGAGCTAAAGAAACAAAACATCAATCTAAAATGGTCTGAAAACACGGAAAGATGGAAAATTCAACAAATAATCAAACAAATGAATGAACATGAGTTCTGGACACCGAAAGAATGGGAAGTGATAACGGGTGACCTTGAAAGACAAAAGAAGGTTCCATATGGAAATGAATTGTGGTGGATTAAAGTCAAGAAAATATGGCTTAAGCACCCGTTTGAAGAGACAAGTATTGAAATGCAATGGCTATTGGAAAAAATGAAAATAACAATAGCTGAGACGCTGCTGGAACCTGTTAACATGTTTGAAAAAACGGGAGTGTTGATAATAAAGGAAGATACCTGGAAAGCGATTTTCGAAATAAATGATATGCGGGGAAAACGAAACAAGATATGTGAAATAGACCCGAGCATGACGGAGGTGTTTTCCGAAAAGCGCAACGAAAATCTACGAGACAGAAAGCGACCCCGAGTGGATGTGGTGATACAAAAATATTTTGAACAAGGAATCACATTGGAAACATTCAGATTTCGAATGGAAAAGCTGTGGGAAAGCATAGCGCACGTAGGTGAAAAAATCGAAGAAAAATACCCGACTAAAAAAGTAGAGGAGGGTGTAAATCGAATTCAGAACGAAATCCAAAATGCGGAGATTAAAAATTTCGCTGGAAAATTAAGAGCCATAGAAGATCCACATGGGAAACTAAAAATGGAGAAAAATATGATAATAAAGAAAGTTAAGGTACTGTGGATACCGGATACAGATGAAAAACAAATCACGTTGGAAAATTTCATGTTTGGGAAAAGAAAAGCAATTATGACACAGAAGGAGAAAAGAATGTTATGTACTTACAAAACGCGCTTCCGGAGAAATTACGCGAGAATGTGTGGAAATATGGTAGAAAAGCAAGGGGAGAGACATTGTGAAAAACATGCAAGACAAATCAGAGCAATGTTTGATCGAGAAGAGAGATGTGTTGAAGCCATATTGACGTGGGGAAACACGATTATGAAAGTATGGGTAAAAAATGCAGAAAAGGTTGAGAATACACCGAGAATGACAACACAAAAGAATGTTATGGAACGTGTGAATGAAGTTTGGAATGAACAAAAATTGATAATAAATAATGGCTTCACCTGGATCAGAAAAAATTGGTCAAATAAAAGATGGACGGAGATCACGAATAATGAAAAAGAGGAATTTTCCAAATGGATGTGTGAGACACAAAAAATAGAAAGAAGTGGAGCAGGGATATTTGAAGATTTTGTGGCAATAAGCACGATAGTTAAAAACAAACTGTACCAGTATCCGGAGGTGGAAAAAGTTTGTTCGGAAAAAGATGAAAAAATAATCATGGATTATATTTGGAAACTGAACCTATTACAGGGAAAACTAAGAATGGGCACAAAAGATTGGCTACGAGAAATCAAGCGAGAAGGAGCGTTTGACCAAGAGAGTGAAGTAAGATACGCAACGGCATATTGGAATTTAATAGAACCGACAGATGGACACAGGAAGGTTTTTTCACTTCTTTAAAAAATTAAAAATAATTAAAATAAAGAAGAAAAAATTAATTAAAATAAATAAATATAAAAACGAAATAGAATTACGCATATTTATGAAAATAAATAAAATAATAAATGAAATATAGAACTACCCGATTTATTAGAGAAAATGATGAGTCACGCCGCGCTAGCCAATAAGGGGCGCGAAAAATACTGGCCAACCAATAGGAAGTGACTAAAATAGGGAGGTGGTCAAAAACGCTAAAAAACAGGGTAGTTCAAATAATTGAAAAAATCAGAGACAAAATGATTAAAAGGGAAAAATAATAGGAGAAAATTAACCGACATAATAAAGATTATTAAAAAAGGAAAAAATAATGATTAAATTAAAGGGAAAAACCGAAAATAAGCTACTACCCAACAACGACAGCATCAACGAGGAAAATAGCACAAATAATGGCTAAACCGGAGGAAAAGACGGACCTGAATTACTCGATTCATGTGATGATAGATTACTATACAGAATCACCAAAAGCTTGGTCGGAAGATAATAATGCGATGCTCTTGGGGTTTACGGATGGTTGTAGCACCAACCAAAAGTGCTTTACAATGTTAGGCGTGTACAGACATGAGGAAAATGGAAAAGCAAAGAAAGTTAAAACGTCTGAATTACAACAATCAATAAACATGGCATTAGCATATATCCAAATGGACATCGAAGGAGAAAGAAAATGGGAAAAGTTCACAGAAAGATTAGAACTTGGATTCATGAGGACTTCCAGGCTATATACGGCGTACAACTTGCAAAAAGCAAAAAGAGAATTCGTCAACAAGTCTGAGGAGTCATTATGGCAAGAGGTGTACTTGCAAAAAGAGTGGCAGATTCTAGGGCAAATAAATAACTGCCTAGCGGACAATAGAATCGGACTACAAATACACTCAGCTGGAAAGTCACAAACCGCGATGCTCATGAAATCCACGGCCCTTTTCACAGCGAAAGTTCCGGCAGAAATGGTAAATTGGTCGGTAACCAGATTGGCTAATGAAAAAATTCAAAAAGAACAATTTGAAGGAAAACAGTGGGTTCAGCTGGGTATGACATTTAGACAGCCTTTGTTGATAGTAACGCCGATAATTACGCACGCTGGGAACAAACAATATTCAAAGTTCGCAAATAAAGAGGCAGTGAATTTCTTATTAATAACGGTAGTAAAAGAAAACATCACAGAAAATCACGTATACGAGGCGATATATCCAGCAGATGGTGTAACTAATACGAAACTAATGGCGAGAATGGCGAAAAGAGGCTCACCAGAATTAGTAGACAGGAATGAAGAAGGAAGAAGAGTGCTGAAAACGGACCAAGTAGGGTTGGACTTCAGGAAAATTGAGGTAGACTACATGGTACGTATGGAGAAAAATAGAATGGACCTACAGAATGAGGGATTGGAGTTCGAAATACAAGCACTTTATGTAAATAACAAAGATGGGAAACCCACTTTAATTGAGCCGACGAAAGTGAAGTGTCCATATGGAAAGTTGAAGTTGACGAACAGGTTGAAAAATACAGGGGAAAGCCTGGCCACATTGATGGCAAAAATTTCGAAACATATCGAAAAAGACATGACGGCCACAATGCTAATCACGCCAGCAATGGTATTTGATCTAAATTGGAAAGAATGGGCGGAAACTGACCTATTAATAATGAGGGACAGTTACAATAAGAAAAAACTAAAATACAGAACTCGGCAGGGAGATTTGGTAAAAACAATTGAAGAAATTAAAGTGGTCCAAGTGGAAAAAGGTACATTAAAAGTAGAGGCGTTATTGTACAAAAACCCGAATGCAAAGGAGCTCGTTAGCAAAGAAGAAAAATATAAACCGAAAACATGCAAAAAGAACATTTTGGAAAAAGGAATAGTGGAAGCGGAAACAGAAATTAAACAAATCAAAGTTAAGAAAATAGATTGGGAAAAAGGCCATTATAAACAAGAGGTTGAAAAGGTGATACGGTATGCACGGAAAGTTGAGAAGCAACAACAGAAGGAGTCGTTTGGGTTCAAAATAATGGTCGAGATTAATAAAAAGAAAGAAGAGTTTTTGTATGGAGCAAAACTCGGAGAGGATGAACGGACATATCAAAATATCAGAAATGGTGAATCGACACAAAAAATAATTAAACTTCTGAATATGGTTAGAAAAAATGGAGACATACTGAAGGTTTGGACAAAAATGGGCAGAAGTGTGATTTTTGACCCGGTACAAATGGCGGAATTAGCAATCGTACACAAATTTGACAGACCATTGGAAATGGCGAAAGTTATGTCAGATATGGGACAGGAACTGTTGATGCTCCGAAAATTCAACACAATAATCGGATTGGGAGCCGTGAGAAATTATGTTGAAATCAAGGACAAAATGGAGAGTGACCGAAACAAAACAAAAAATACTTAACTAGCGTAGTTTAACGTAAATATAAACAGATTAAGTTGGAGAAAAGAAATGTTAGATATTGTATATATAAGCTCAGAATAAAAAAGATACGTTAGCTACGTTAGTTAAAAAATGGAAAATAATTTTAAAAACTGCAAAACAAGTGCTATAACAAATATAAAGCTGTTAAAAAATCCAAATGGAAATAAGCATAACCAATAAAAATTGAAAATTAATAAAATGTTAGTAAATTGTTTGTACTTGATATCAAACAGGCGGACTTGATAAAGGGATAAAAAACAAGTGGAT
Source organism: Oikopleura albicans (assembly GCA_004367875.1). NCBI lineage: Eukaryota > Metazoa > Chordata > Appendicularia > Copelata > Oikopleuridae > Oikopleura > Oikopleura albicans. The sequence continues at coordinate 6,634 of SCLG01000941.1, forward strand.
AAAAAAGTCGGGCGCTGATTGGTTGAGACAGAAATGGTAGGTAGCAGGTGTGACAAAATCAGCCAATGAGAAATAGCGATTGTAGAAAAACGACAGATAACTAGTTTCTAGATATAAGAAAATAAATGGCAAGACAGAATTGAGAAAAATAAATCAGAATTAATTTCTCGACACACGCACCGACACATTTTTTATAAAGAGTATTAAAAATATAATTTTCAAAAATTTTTGTTTTCAAAAAGGATAAAAAAGACATCGAAGGACTACTTATGGCTCCAAAGGTGGTCAAAAAGGTATGAAAGTAAAAATAGAGCGGAGTTAAAATAAAGAAAGGAGAAAATAATATATGGGAAAAATATTAAATTTCGGAAAAAATAGAAAAAATGAAAATAGAAAGAGTCCAAATGGATATGAAAGGGTATTTATTCGGGTCAATTATGGAGCCGGTAATGCGAGGGTCGATTAGCAAGCTGGCTCTGGAAAAGATTAGTAGGCATGAAAATAACGGGGGAAATCTTTTTCAGGTGCTGGTAGGAATGGTTTAAGGCACTATAAGTGAATTATAACAAAAAAAAATTCCATTGGCATGAGCAGAACCGGTGAAATACTGACACGAATAAATATACTGACACGAATAAATATGAAGGTGAAAAAATATGGAAATAAAAATATTGAATACAAATAAAGTATGACATAAATACCAAATAATAATTAATTAAGAAGACGCCGCAGGCTAAAAAAGAAGGGAAAGTTTCCCCAATGAAAAAGGCCCAAGAAGATGAGCCTCTGGAAATTGTTGAACATTCTGAGTTTTCGGACTCAGAAGATGGTCAAGTTCAAGAGGCAAAGCAAGGGCTTGAGGAAAAGGATGGAAAGAAAGCGGGGCTGGAAGAGAATCTGCAAGATACTCTAAAGGGCTCGATTTGGGATCAGGTGGAGATAATGGAGGCCTGGGATCCAAAGGTAGTACCGTGGGAGGCTTACAAGACTAGATTGGCGGAGCTGATGAATACGGTGGCAAAGACTGTGTACTACACCCACGCGTTGAAAATGGGCCGCCAAAGCTACGTCAACAGCTTTTCAATAATGAAAACCACTGCAGATGATGCAAGTCGCAACACCCAGATTGGCGACCTATTTTTAGGTAAGAGAATAATGAAACCGGGTTAATCTATAATAATGGACAAGCAGATTATAAGTTAAGGGAAACTAAAATATATTTAAATAATTAAAGACAGAAATAACATAATTATTTGAAAAAATTTTGGGAAATTAGAAGACATTTAGATACATTAGAAATTGGAAAATAAAATACAGCTCGAAAAACAAGTAAAACACATACTGCATAATATTAAAAATGCAGGAAAATAATATTAAATAATAATTTCAGAAAAGTACGGGGCCAAGGAGGATAAGTTGAAGAAGGATATTAAAAGTATCCAAGTGGAAATGGCCGAGATGCGTCTTCAACTTTCGGAGAAAAACATGGGCCAAATTTGCAAGCAACAATTTGATAAATTGTTGAAAAAGGATGTAGAAAAATGGAAAGAGGGCACCCGTACGGTAAATAAGTTGCAACAAGAGTGGGAGGCATGGAAGTTGAGTAATCAACAATGTGATCAGGTGCAAGGTAGCACTTATCCATTTGGAAAGGTTGAGGATGATGAATACGAACGCTTCATGAACGGGTGGAGCGAGGATATTTTTGAGGAGACCGTTGAGAGCATTATGGTTAAGGCTGGGCCCAACGTCATCATTTTGTTCCAAGAAATTTTGTTTTTCTTTGACAAAGACACTGACAAAGAAAACAAAAAGGAGGCCGCCATCACCCTGATGAAACAGTTAAACTGTAAAATCAAGGAACGGGTCCAGTATCATGAACGGTGTGGTATGATATTGGACCAATTTCGTGGCATTTGGATGTTGATGGTAACGCCGACGCTTATTAGCCAAGCGGACATTTTTGTCCGCATGAGGACCCTCTTATACGCCTTGGAAGATATAGGGGTTCCACAAAAGGCTATAATTATGGTGAAGATACAGAAAGTATTGGAGCTACTATCACGGGCAAATTGGGTGACAAACGACGTTCTCATCCAGTCGTTATCGGACTTGGTTCCCCAATTCCTCAAAAAGCCTGAATCATCATTTATGTTCTACGAGGAATGTATCCAGCCAGATGAGGTTAATAAATAAACTTTATTAAGGTTCAGAATTCAACATATAAATGGGTAGGGTTGTCTTAACTTAGGTTATAGTTTCTAGCCCGAAAACTGAATTAGATGATAATACGCATTTATATGTTGAATTGTACACATGAAATTAACATTGAAGTAAAAATAATACGAAATATCCAAATGGATAATAAAAACATGTAATAATACAGGTACAACTGGATAGTTAAATTCATTTTGAAAAAACCAATATACAAATAAAACTAACAAACAGTCAAGAATGAAAATTGGGAAAGATCTGAAATAAAACGGATGGTAGAAAAATATATGGTTATTAGTCCTAATGAATCATGAATTAAAATAAAAAATTATTTTTTCTTATTTGATAATAAAAAATAAAAACAAAACATAATGTTATAAAATATAAAAAAAAAAAATTTTAAGGAATCAGCACCAGAACTTCGCGTATGGGCAACAAAGGCGGTTGCACCAAATTTCGCGAGGGGCTACACCGACATTGGTCTAAAACAAGACTATGTGTCCACAGCGGAGACCCGATCAAGATTCTCATGCGTCGAATGGCGAAAGTCACAGAGTTTCTCGAAACCAGGGCGATCACCGGGCAAAAGCATTTTGAGCCAATGGAGCAACAATACAAATGGTAGCCAAAACAAACGACCCCGCTGGGGGGATTAAATATACCAGATAACAGTTAACAAGTTAGTCATTTATGATATCATTTAATCGTTAGTTATACATATAAAAGGTCAAAAATTATAATAATTTAGGCACACATACAATATAAATATGATATATAAAATTTAAATATTATTAATAAAATAATCATTATTAATTGGTATTTCAGAAAGATAATAATAAAATTAAGAAATTGATGAACAAGATACAGATTGGGATTATTCAAATTCGGAAGCAACTATAATTTCATCGGGGAAGTCGGATATGGAAAGCATCGAAAGTGACAGAGAGGGTTGGCGCGAACTTTTCGAGCCAAAAAATAAAAAGATAAAGAAGGAGGTAAGAAGTGTTAACTCGGAAACGATGTTAGAGGACATGAAGAAATGGGAGAAAGTTAGACCAAGAAAGAAGTCAAAAAAGTGAGATGAAATTATAGTTCAAAAGAAATTATTACAATCTGTATACCTGTACTGAAAAAATTGTTAACCAAAACACTTCTCCATATGGAAATTTAAAATTAAAATAAATATCCATCGAATGGATTGAAGTGAAATATAAACATGTGTTGTTAATTAAGAATTATGGAACTCTTTCAAAGGCCTTTTCCAAGGCCTATAGAATTTATTCCAGAAAATGATCGAACATCGGCGGAATTTCTGGACCACTTTCAATGGCAGGATATAAATCCTAATGGATTGAATTTGCAGGACCACCCTGATTTCGTGAATGAATTCGGATTAGAAAGTGCATGGCATGCACAGGGGTTAATTTTTCTAAATTGGTTAAAATTTTTGCGTGTAGATGGTGAGAGTTTGATGAGCCTTAGATCATCCTTATGGTCAATTTTCATGGACTTATGCATTTATGGACCTGAACTACAAATGCAGGTGCTTTTAAGTAAATTAAAGGTAATAACAGACGTTTGGCCAAAAAAGATTGAGCGAGAATTTTACGAAACTCAAGGAATTGACTTTGAATTAATAAGATCAGCTAAAAATGAGTTTTTTGAAAATGGTTTGAAATGTTCAAAGATGTTAGTTGGCTGGAAGTCATGGAGATCAAGACGGTCAAAATATGAAAATATGTCAAAGTTATCGGTTATTATGATTGAGTTAGAAAAAGAGGCAGGACCAGCACTACATGGGCTAATTAAACAAATAATTTTCCAATTGGACATTATTTTATCACCTAGAGAATTCAGGCACAATGAAGAAGTATTAAAAAATGGACATAATTTGAACCTGAAAGAATGGGCAGACAATATGTTTTGTATTGAAGAGGAATTCACAGGCAAAGGGAAAAATCGCAAATTAAAACGTCAGAAACAGAACATTCTAACCGATGAATTATGGGAAAACATTAAAGTAGTCTCGGTTTTGAACAATACATCCCATTCATATAATACGGAGAATAACGTGGTGAGCACTAGTACCAGCGGTACATCATATACAACAGGAAGTGTAGGCTCATCGAACAATGGGGGTGAGAACTGGGTGCCACGAGAGCACCTAAGAGAGCAAATTATAAGGGAAATAAATGCGCACTTGAATCAGGGTTCATCAGATACAACATTGTCAGGGGTGAGTTCGACAACTAGCATAAACGCAAGCGGGTACAGAGCACGACAAACACAAAGACAACAGGAAAGTGACAGTAATAATACCATTTGCACAATAGATTATCCATCTTCTACAAGTATAAGACAATTTCACAGAGGAGGTCACAGAGACGAAGAGTAAATAATCATAAAAAATATTAAATAAATAAAAGAAAAACACAAAAAATTTTTATTATGACGAAAATTCCAGATGGAGAGCAGAATTCAATGAAAAATCAGTATTAAGTCTAAAAACAGACATTAAAGGGAAAAATTGGAGAAAGATCAAATCCAAATGGACAAAACTTACTTCGAAAATAATAGATGATCCATATGGACAATTAAAGTTTTAATAATAATTTAATAAGTATCTGACAGTGAGCATATTAAGAAGTCGGATCGGTTAAATGAAAAGAACATATGAAACACGCAACGGCTGGACAGACGTTGACAAATGGGTAACAAGGGATATAAAGAAAGGATTAATTCACAGAAAGTCGATGGAAAACACTCCAAAATCAGAAATAAGAGCTTGTACTAAAGATGGTGATATTTTAGCTTGGCCTAGAACATTTGAAGAGTGGAAAGAATATAATGGTACATGTTTTCGGATGTTTGATCAAGTTATGAAAAAGGAGTTAATACCAACTTGGGACAAAATAAAATTTAGGTTAGAAGACGATTTTAAATCAGGAATATGGTCATGTTTCCCAGACAACTGGTTAGTCACTATAAATTCGTTGCCGAGCGAAAAAATTAAGAGTATAGCATATAAACACATTTATTACGGTATAAGCGTTTTTGATAACCAGGCGGACATTAAACCTGAAAATTCTAGAACATTCAGAAATAATGTCAGACTATGTACAGGAAAAGTAGAAAATAAGGGATATAAAAAATTACATAGCCTGATGAAAATACCAGAAAATGAGGAAATCGAAATTTGCGATTTTAGAATGCCTAGAATAAGTCATTACCCCATGGAGGCAATTAAAATAAATGGAAACTGGCGAGCCAAAAAATTTATTCAAAAGAACCAACTTAAAATATTAAAAAACCCGGTGAAAGTGCATGAACAAATCTTAGAATGGATAAAAACCGGTGCAGTGGAATATCTGGGGCCAGTTAATAAAATTGATTCGTTAATAGTCACAAGCTTGGTATTAGCAAACAAAGATGGAAGCGACGTTTTTCGCATTTGTTTTGATGGCGGGTCATTCAAAGCAACACAATCTTATAACGTAAAATGTGTCTTAGACACAGTTGCTAAGGCTATGGAATTCATAGAACCTAATGATTATCTCACAAAATTTGATGATAAGTCTGGATTTTTACAAGCAAAATATGATGAAGATTCTAAAAATATTACACATTTTCGGTGGGGACAACATACTTTTAGGTTTCATGGAGCATGTTTCGGCATGGGGCGCATACCTGCGGATTTTCAATTATTAAATAGTGCGGCAGTTAGTTTTTTACGGAATAACGGTATACCTATCTCATTATATTTAGATGATCGTCTGGTTTGTGAGAAAAATTTGACTGATATCCAGGTGGAGAAAATAAATAAGGGCGAAATAGCGCCACCGAATGCATTTTGTACAAATTTGATTATATCCGGCACCGGAGGATGTGTTTCTAGAAAAAAGTGCACATGGATATGCAAACAAAGAATAGAGTTTTTAGGATTCATAATAGATACAAAACTGCAAACATTGGAAATACCAGATGAAAAATGGGGAAAGTTTACAACCGAATTGGAGGAGATTTTGAAAGAAAAAATAATAGAATTTAAAAAGCTGGAAAAATTACGGGGGAAAATGTGCAGTTTTCTATTAGTGGTTTTTAATATGAGACTTTACATAAGACGTATTACTGAAAAGCTCGTACTGGCGGAAAAAACAGGTAATCTGTCAATAAAAATGGACGATAGACTTAAGAACGAATTAGAAATTTGGAAAAATAAAAAGTACATCAAGACCAAAAGAAATTGGATAGAAAAACAATCATTATTTGTAGAGCCCATGAGAGTCTATACAGATGCTTCAAATATGGCCGCGGGCTGGATAAATCCAAATGGAGAAGAAAGAACATATTATTGGACAACAGAAGAGAAGGGTTTGAACATAGCCGTAAAGGAAGCTTTGGCAATTAAAAAATATATGGAAGAAAATGAAGATGTTTTGAGAAACAAACGAATAGTGTTCGCTTGTGATAATAAGGCGGTGGAAACAAGCTTTCACTGTGGGGCTAAAAATTCATCATTAAATGATGTTATAAGAGACATAAACATACTGGGTACAAACATAAACATACAATTGAACATTGAATGGGTAGAAACAAAATTACAAAAAGCCGATAACGCCAGCAGGAAATTAGACTATAATGAGGAGAAATTAACTCAAGAAAATTATAAAAAATTGATATTGGATTTATTAAGTTGGAGACCAAACATAGATGCTGCAGCAACAATAGAAAATAGAAAATGTCAACGTTATATAAGTAGATATAAGGAGAAGGAAGCTATAGCCACAAATTTTTTCACGTATAAGTTCAAAGCGAGCGATAAAATATACATTTTTCCACCTAAAAACATAGACAGTTTGATGTTAGGGAAAATATTTAATTTAAATAACAAATTTGTATGTATTTTTCATGTATTCGCTGAAATGCCGTTATATGTGGCGTATAGACCAAAAGACACTATTTTGGTGAATATAACAAAGCGATATGAGGACTTATTTACGCTAATACCAGCACGAAAAAATAACACACAATTTGGCTATTTCAGGAAAAATACCAAAGCAGGCGAATTATATGCAATTTATCGAAAGTAAAAATAGGAATGTAAATACAATATAGTGCACTTTTCAGGTGCATATTACAGGTGCACATATCAGGTGCGCGATAATTAAAGCTCATAATTAGAGATAATTAAGTGAAACCACATCAGACATCTGGCAATTAAGAATTAGGCACCTGAAAATTCAAATTAATGTAATGTCGCTAGAGAGCAATTAAGAATAGTATAAAAGGTTAACATTTATTAGAATCAGTATCAGTTCAAAAAATAGAATAAATTCAGAAAGGACACAATTTTGAGAAAAAATGAGCAAACAAGTGTCAAAAAGCCTCTTAAAATGGTTAGGAGATGGTGTATCAGAAGAGGAGTCTATTTTTGGAGATGACAAAAATAATTATGAGAAGGTCCAAGTGGAAAAAATAAATAATTTTAAAATTATAAGCCAAGTACAAAATATGGAGAGCCAAAAGGTATCTATGGAGTTCTCACCGGTTAAAGAGGAAGATGATTGGAATATGAAGCAAATATATTGGCGCGAGGATACGAAAGACATTTTCTCTCCTACAACTTCAACATTGAAGAAAAAGGGGAAACCCCATGAAAACGAGCCACTTTTGGTGAATGGGGAAAGAGTTTGCTCAATCGTACCTCATAAATTGTGCCAAAATTTTGACTGTTGCATCAATGAAGCAAGACGATTCAGAATGCAAGGTTTCAAAGTCAAGAAATATTTCAAGCAAACAATCAATCAGTTGAGTACATTTCAGGATGATATAAATTTAGCAATGTATAATGGGGCACAATCAATGCGAGCTACATTGGAAACATGGGGATATAATCGTAAACTGAAAGAGGGTCCAGATGGAAAGACTACATTGTATTGGACAAAGGATAACACACAATTTGAAAACTTTAATTCAAATACAAACTGTGGTCGCGATATGAACGCAAAAAACCCACTGGACTATAAGAATTTTTTGGAACTGCGAAAATCAACAACCGGAGTAGCAAACAACATGACACGATCCGCATCAATTGCAAACAAACTTGCATATAAAAATTGGATCAACAAAAAATATTTCAACTGAAAAACAATAAAATAAACCTGAAATAATCATCTTAATTAAATTGTGTTTGAAAACAATATATAATTATAAAAAGTTTTTACAATTTAGAATAAAAATATGTTAAACGGTGAGGTACAGTTGACATCACAAGAACTACATTTAGCAATGCATTATATACGGAATTATCGGGAAGAAATATATATGTCAAACCTGTTTACAATACTAGGACTAAAATACTTGGGTGACCATAATGAGAAATTAGAATGGTCAGAAGATACCAAATTCAGTGTCCTATGGTCAATTAACAAAAAATACGGAATAGATGATTACGAATGGGCGGAAGCAAAATTAGCAGAGTTTGACTGAATAAACTGAAAAAAGCTCCAAATGGAAATTAAATTATATATTAATTAATAATGTTCTCAAAAATATAAAATTTAGATTTATAAATACTTTAAAATATGTCGGATACTTCGGATTCGGAATATTTTGACTGCCAATCAGAGGTGTCGAATATTGAAAATGAAGAAAATTGGATGATAGGAGACACTGACATACATTATCAGAGCTTTTCCGAAGTCAACAAATTAACAAACACACAAACAGAAAATGTGGAAAACGAAGCGATAATGCGTAAGGAATGTGGCGTAAAGATAGGACGTATAAACTGGCAAGATAGGGAAATAAACAGGCTTACAAAGAGTAAATGGTTGCAAGCGAAGAAGATGTTGAAAAAATTGTACAAAGAAAGACGGAAAAATAGTAAAGTCAAAGTGCTATTGGAGATAGAATCAGGGGAAATAAACTATGGTGAAGGACGAAATGAGGAATGGCTAAATTGGTACATTGAGACAAAAGACCTCCTCAGATACTATTCAGGCAAAAAATTGGTGAAAATGAAAGTAAACGGGTCATTTGTGGCTATAATTGACAGAATGAACAACAATTGGAATGCATTAAAGCAGTTAACACCGAATAGAGAATCGCGATTATTGACATGGGGCGTTATAACTTTAAATTTGAAATACAAGGATTTATAAAAAACTGTTGACAAAACAAATGAAAAAATTCCAAATGGAAATCATAAAAAATACAAACAACAAGAGCAACATCGTCCCTCTAATTTTCGCTAATAAATGGCTAAGAAGTGGTGTACCATATGCTCGACCCTATAACTCACCAACTAATTATTACCGAATAGGTAATTAAGCGGAACGCTTTTGCTCCAATGATTAGAAAAGTTTTGGACTTTAAGTAATGAATGTCCAAATGGTGATGAAATCTCCAGATGGACATATATTAATTAAAGTATAAATGTTTTCTAGAATTAATGAATTAAATAACTGGATTTTGTAAAAATACAATTCATTCGAAAATAAAATTATTTCAGTACGGATGAAATCCCGATTATTGGAATAATACTGAAATAATTTGAAAACACCCACCCACCCACGAACTATTTAGAAATCAAACGGAAGTAATTGTAAGATGAATGAAGGAGTAGAAGATTTCCATATGGACGAATATATGAGGCTAACAGAGGAATACGACCCCGCGAAAAATAAAAACAAGTTCATACCTAACAATACGCGAGTGGTTAAAATAACACAAGATGAAGCAAGGGCAATTTTGGACACGGCAGGATCAAAGGGAGATAATCAGTATTTATCATTGCAATCGGACTTGACAATTGTAGCTAGGGATTTGGCACGGGAAACAAAAAATGTTGAAAAATGGTTAAAGGAGGAAAGAGCGATTGAACGAAACTTGGAATTTTATTTAACGTTAAAAGAACAACAGGATAATGGGGTTAACTTAACACAGGACAACGTGGTTATTTTGGAGAGCATCGAACAGTCGGCAATAGAGGACTCATTAGCATACTATAGGAACAATCGGGAACAGGCACAGACAAAACGTATCGGATACCAGGAGCGAACTGAAAAATTACAGGAAAAGGCGGCAAAAATGCGACTGAAATTAGGGCAAAATATAATTTGGGAGAAAAACGGCCAATGGTTTAAACGTTACGCTTCGGCCCCGGACACAATACACCAACCAACAGGTCGACCAGAGTCTGAGGTGGCACGAGACTTTGCATTATTATTTACAAAGTCCGAAAAATTTTTGACTTTGGATTATGATGCAGCCCTGAAATTAATAAAAGAGTATCGGGATGTATTTCCAAGTGGACAGGAGATGAATAAGCTGATTGATTCAGCTTGTAAAGATTTGGAGAAAAACAGGGACATTTTGACCAGAAAGTCATTGGGGGATAAGCTTTATGAGATTATGACCCCCGAAGTTCAGGGTAATTACATAAAAATGGTTACTCTCTTAATGGGAAACAAAAATCATAAGTATGAAATTGCGGAATTGCCCGCCGAAAGGGAAAAACGACGGATAAAGTTGTTTGAGGATAAGAGAACCCCGTCAGCTATGCGGGAAAAGAAAACACTTTTGGAAATGGAAAGTCAGCGCCGGTTAAGCAATTTACGTTTTAACGGTACAACACGGGGCAGGGGAAGAGGATTTTCACGCCCTGGTTACAATAGAAGCAGTCCACGCTCGGGGACATCGGGTGGTTCAAATTTCATAAACCAACCAGCAAACCGTTGGCCTACTTTCACAAATAGGCCACGAGGCCGCGGACGTGGTTTTTCCGGCCAGCCACAACAAATTAGAAATTTTTCAACGGGTCGCTTCTCACAGAATAACAATAATCAATTCGGAGCTAGAGGGGGCTTTAGGGGTCGGGGTCGTGGCTTCGCGTCAAGAGGAAGAGCAGGTTTTACAACAAACAGAGGGCGCTATTAAGAAAATTATTAAGTCCAATCAGAGAACACCTTAAAAAATAATAACATTATTTTATGTATAAATAATATTTTAAAATATTCAAACACGGGTAGCGCTACAAATTATAAGAACATCCAATCAAATTCAAACATTCAAAAATAACACAAAATAGAAACTCGAAATAACTAAAAACAAAAACATTCAAAGAAAAAATTTGAAATATTTTAACATATTATTAAGTGAGAATGTATCAGAAACATATATAAATAAAAAACCTTCATTTAGAATGTTAAACACGGAACATATTAAGCCAGAATGTGAAGAAAAATTTTCGCAATTAAGAAGGATGATTTTAACTCTTATATCAAATCATTTTATGGAAATGAATGCTCATTTAATAATACGACTGTTGGGACAAATCGGGAAATACGCTAGAAAAACACTAAAAACAAACGTTTCTAAAATTAAAATAGTAATTAAGAAAGGACAATGTGACGAGGAAACACTTATAAAATTAGTTGATATTTTGGCAATAGACAGTGAAGAGCAAAAATTTCTCATAAGCGAAGCTTCCCGAATAATGCAGGAAAACGGAGAGGACTCTGTTGAAAAACAAGGAGACCTTATTGATATGAAAACAGAGTCTTCAAGTAACGAAGATTAAATAAAATATTATTAGAAACTACTCCAAATGGAAATAGCAAGAAAATTGTTAAAAATTAAAAATAAAAATTTAAATGAAAAAACTATTTAGAAAAACAAAAAATCAAAAACAAAAAATATAAAATGTAAATCCTTGAAAAAACTCCATATGGACATAAAATGATAAATTCCAAATGGACAGTAATAGTAAGCAATGAATTTAAAATCCAAAAAATTCAGAATGAAACGATTAGGAATTGACAGACTAATAAGTCAATGGGATGTGTTTAAAAGCAAAAGTACAAAGAAAACTAAAGTTAAGAAATTCGAGAGTTTTATCAGGAATTGGCTAAGAATTAATAAAAACCGATGCAAACCATACGTTTTAAAAGGATTGAGAACAAGTATAAGGAAAATTCTACGGAATGAAAATGCTCAAAACATCGAGATTATACTTAAAAAGTCATTTGAGATAATAAATAAATTTGCCAAAAAACAGTTTGTCAAACGATTAGTACATCCAAAACACGCAAGTACGTTTGAATTGAATGAAGTAAAGAAAATATGTAAAGTGTTATGGAAGTCAAAGAATATGATCAAAAAAGAAGCTGCGCTGCGAACATGGATAACATTTGTGAGCGGAGCAAGAATGGGTGATCTAAAATATGTATATATAGGAGACATAAGAATGGTGAAGAACAAAACAGGAACATATATAATAATGCCTATTAGAGTATCGAAAACCAACATGATTCCAATGACTAACCATCAATTGACAATGAAAACAAGTAAAAAAGATGATATAAGATTAAAGAAGTGGTTAAAAGCATGGACAAAAATAGCAAAACTACAGAAAGGAAACGACAGATTATTCCCAACTGATAGCACTAAGAAATTGGTGTACCATATGACGGCGAGTTCAAGAAAGTTAGGATTCAAAAGGGATTTAACAGGACATTCAGGGAGAAATTCAACTGTATTGAGACTTTTTCGTGCAGGAGTTAAGGATTTAGATATAAACATTATGATGCATTGGAAAAAAGACAGTGATATGATCATGCGATATCGGAATCATTTGTTGGACGCGGAAGAAATAGGGGCACCATACAAGTTACACAAACACGATAATAAGCGAAAGACAACGAAGAATAGCAGAGATAGAGAACATTAAATATAGCTACCTCCAAATGGACAAATAAAATATAATAAAAGTGAATTTTTATAAGAATTACTGAAAAGGAATATAATATATAAAATATTTAGATGGCTAATGAACGTATGATTAGAAAAAACTGGCCACGGACACCGAAGTCGGTAAAACAATTGGCGAAAACAGCAGCCAGGAAGATGCCAAGAACAATGAGGACCAGTTCGTCGGAAAATATAGATACGGATCAAGGGTTGGGGCAAAGACAAAAAGGAAAGATGCGAAAGGTGGACCTCAACAAACGAATTAATGTGGCGGCAAAAAATAAAACGGCCAAAAACGTAACAAATAATGCCCCAAAAGCAAATAGGATATTAAAAGGGGGAAAAACAGCGTCAATTAGGGAGGCACAAGTGCCATTAACAGGGCAGGACGTGGTAATGACGCCATTATTATTTCAGACATTGCAAGATATTGAAAACTATGGGAAAAAACATAGTATCAATACACAACCAGCATTGCTGAGATCGAAGCTGCGTTTTTTGCACACCATACTGCCAAAAGGAAAACTTAAAGGATTTGTGAGGGGTACTTTATGTTTTTTCAAAAGATGGACAGCTCTCCGAATATGGATGCGGATCACCAAGCTGACAAAGTTCATCTCACAGAAAAACAAAATATCTACGTACGAATCACCCTATTGGTTTAATAAGGACAGAATTTTGGCACCAGTAGATATACTGGTTACATTTGGAAAAGAGGAACATAAAGAAAAAATCGATCGCATTGATGCCGACATAAAAATGCTACAATAAAAAATAAGATAAAAACGAGAAAAAACTGTGCTGGAAATTAAAACGATCCAAATGGAAAATGAATAATTAAAATAAACCAAATAATAAGTCCGATAAAAAATTATAAAAACACATTTAAAAGATTTAAGAAATATAACACAAATTTAAGAAATATAACACAAATTTATTATCCAAATAATACAAACGGGAGAACAAGGAAGTAATGAAAGCAAAAAAGCAATATACAGGGGTTAGTCGAATAAGGGATGAACAAAAAAGTGAAAAAAGTACAAAATATAAACTGGCAATACAGGGAAACATAGACATAACGAAATAACGAGAAAATAACAAAAAACGACCGCGCTAAATGAAAAGGGAAAAAGCAACATGAAAATATCCAAATGGAAAAAATAACTTGAAAATGCAAAAGCAACCGAAGGCATTGATTAAAAAATCAACGGCGATAAATTAACGGCAGGGGACGGTTCTAACGGAATTTACGGATGTAGAAAGAAATTCAAAAAACTGAAAGTCGTTAAGGCCCCGATAATAACCGGGGAGCCGGTTTTCGACCGCGCAAAAAAGTGAAGAATAGGTGAAATACCCAAACGAAGTAAAAAGGGTATGACGGGGAATTTGTTTTTGCATCAAAAATTGACCAAAAAGTAATTGCAAAAGAGTGATACGCCGATTACGAGCATCAGAGAAATGCTCTTCGGCAAAAGTTTGGAAAGAAGGTCGGATAACAGTATACTCATGATGTTGAGTTAGGTGAAATCCAAAAGTTACAGAAGAGGGAGCAGCAGGCTCTGGACTATGAGGACCATCAGGTCGAAAATTGTTGTTGAATGGCGGGAAGTGAGGTGTGTGGTAATAGTTAGGCACAGGTCCAATGGCATGAAAATTTGAGATGTGTTCTTCAATGAAGTCACAAAACATGTCGGTCAGTTCTGGTAACTCACACATCCGAAGCAGGCTGCGACGATGATCAAGGCTTTCAGGAAATTGTTTGTCCAAATGGAAAAAATGGCTATATCGGGTAAAGTGCGTATTGAAATCGTACCAATCACAACCAAAAAGTCGAACATCTTCAGGAGAAGCAAGGACGTCGCCAATAGAACTCTCTGAGCTAGAAATGGAAGCACTTTCCATATGGAAATCGGACACATAACCAGAATACTCGGAAGTTTGAGTCTCGGCATAACTGTCAGTCACACTCTCGTCAATAATTAAATTTCCGCTAGTAGTACTCATAGACATGGTTAGTTAATGAAGAAAAAAATACACAAATGAAAAAATAAAACAAAAAATATAAACAAATTTTACAATTTGAACTGATAATGATAATAGTATCACAAACAAAAAAGCTTATATATAAGTTTCATTAATTGAAGACAGGTGATTGGGTGAGAGGCGCCACGTGCGAAAACTAGCGGAGAAGGTGCACACAGGTGATTGGACGATCATAGAACACGTGCAACAGCAGGACCAATTAAAAAAGATCACAGGTGGGGAAGATCAAGCAATTTACAAATTCAAATTAGGTACTGAAAAGCGAGGTGAGAAATAAAAAAGAGAGAAAAATTATATATCAAGAAAGGGTATCAGAAAAACCTTACCATAAAGAATATTAAAATGATAGAAGGCCGAAAGATAAAAAAGGTCAAAGAAAATTAAAAAGAAAATCGTTAAATAAGTAAAGGTGAAATTAATGAATAATAGCCTTAAAAATTACAGTTAGACTTAAAAATTATATTGCGAAAATTTTACTCTTGAAAGTTAAAAATAATTATCACAAAAACAAAATTAATAAGAGAAAAACTAAAATAAAAATTAGAATAATACCCAGAAACAGAGTAATGGATTCATTCACGATTGATGGTGCAGAACAGGAGGCAAAAATGTTTAGAGAATGTAAGGCCCTGAAAATAATTTTGGAGCAATCCGAATGGGGCCTGAAATGGGAGGAAATAGTAACCAAGGTCAAGGAACCGATGTGGTACCCATTTCGAAAGCTTTCCTACGCTGAGGGATTGTCGGAAAAAATGGATGGCAAAATCAGAAAATGGGAGCCAGACAACCAATGGATATTGATGAATGAGCTAGAACTAGCAGTTCAATTGGTCCAGATGGATAAGCTATTTAAAGTAGTTAAAGCCTCAGATGAAAATTTTGGAAAAGGATGGGATAAGGCGATGAAGGATTGGAATGATTATAAAAAGGAATCGGAACAGAATGGTAAAATGACCTTTGAAAAGGTGCGAAAGTACATGATGGAGAATGGATGGGAAAACTGCCGACTAGACACACGAAAA
Organism: Oikopleura albicans; assembly: GCA_004367875.1. NCBI lineage: Eukaryota > Metazoa > Chordata > Appendicularia > Copelata > Oikopleuridae > Oikopleura > Oikopleura albicans. Next base: position 22,665 of record SCLG01000941.1, read on the forward strand.
CACGTCAAAGTAATAAAAGAATTATGGCAGAAGAGCTATGCGAAACTAGCAAAAACTGAACGGCTTCTGGTAGATCTAGAAGAATGTCAGGGAAATCAGGCATTTCGGTTTAAGAAAATCCAAGAGTTGTCAATGCGGGACCAAATACGGCCAACTTGGATAGCATTTTTTAAAGAAAACGGACGCATGGCCGGATTATCCAAATGGAAAAGAATGACGTTTAGAGCCCTGTGGGACGAGGCTGGAAAGTTAAGTTGGGTTAAAGACAACAGCCCGGATAATAAAAGCATTAAGTTTGATTTTGGAATTATCTTGGTTTCAAAGGCCAAATCGAAAGAGAGATTCAGGGCCTTATACACTACGGAAGAGCAATTGGCAGGATTTGCAAAAACATCAATGGGTGAAAAAATGAAAGAGTTGCAACTAAAGAAAGAACAACTAGAACAAAAGGTACGAGAAGCACAAGCGGAGATTATTGAATTAGCAAAAAATAATATTTAAAAAATTAAAAAATAATAACCTGCAACAAAACAAACCTGCAATAAGAAAGTGGAATAGTTTGAATATCATTTATTAAAGTAGTTTATCCATGTGGACACTGTAATTGAAATACAATTATTAAAATATATACAAAAATAAATATGGCAATATGAAATATACAAAGGGTTATAAAATACATCTTTAAAAAACATAAAAAGAAGGAAAAAAGTCTCAATAAAAATTACAAAAAATAATATATTAGGGGACAGTTAAGGGTAATATATTACTTAAAGTTCAAAGCTACAGCTTTTGCTCCAATGATTAGAAAAGTTTTGGACTTTAAGTAATCAAAATCAAGTGAAATTATCGGTTGTTACCGCTTTTAGGGTAAATTGAGGCTAAGGA
>SCLG01000942.1:0-23511 GCA_004367875.1 Oikopleura albicans
CTCTAGAACAGTTTTGCTTGTTATTCTTGTTGCAAACCCGCAACCATCCTCATTCATAAAAATTCATTCGGTGCGAGCACAAGCAAAATTATATATTACCAATTCGGGAAAATTGCAAATTAATTAGTAAAGAAAAATTTTCTAAACAAAAACGGAACAACACAAAATAATCCGAGATCAGACAACTCTGAAGCATCGGAAAAAGGAAAATCCGTAAAACAACACGAAAAATAATTGCGAAAAAGGGCTAAAAAAGTACAAAGGCTAAATGATACCCATAACCAGACATGAACTGGAAATACAATAAGCGGGAAATCAAGCACGAACCCTTGGGTAAAATGATAACCAATCTGCAGATAAATCTACAGAACTGGAATTAAGGGCTAAGAAATGAAACCCGATAAATCAACCCACTAACCCCATAACAGATGAAGCGTTATTGTAAGGGAGCAGAAAAACGGACAAAAATGGTTACACGGAAAATATTCCAAAACAAGTTAACGAACTTGAAATTAGGTAACGAAAAAGGTACAACAAATAACCACAAAAAATTGGGGTGTACGCGACAAAAAGACAAAAGCGTAAAATTATACCCTAAAGCACTGACAATACTGTAGAACAAAAAACTCAAACATTGTGACGGAAAAAGTTCCATAAACTGAAAAATCAGTTATAATTCACAGAAACAGTAGAGTCAAAAAATAATGGGGCATATGCGACAAAAAGACAAAAGCGTAAACTATACCCTAAAGCACTGACAATACTGTAGAACAAAAACCCAAACATTGTGACGGAAAAAACTCCATAAACTGAAAAATCAGTTATAATTCACAATAACAGTAGAGTCAGAAAATAATGGTGGTAAAAACAGTACCGAAAACGGGGAACAGGAAGATAATCCTCCCAAAAAATAGTCCGAAACAAAATCACCCGGGGAGATGATCCCGAGTTGACAACCTCAAAATCTGTACGCAACACTACAGAAATGATAGAGTAGCGGAAAAGGGACAACCTACAAAAGGTAGACCTAAAGAAGTTACGCCAGAAGGGATTAGTAGCCCTAAAAACATCAGACCTGCAGTATAGACAGAGGTCAGCCAAAAACTCGGGATAATAACCCGGGGAAACTCAGGGAAAAAACACCCGTCAAAAATAAGTCAGAAAGAAAGACTTAAGAAAACCAGGAAAAAACAAACACAACCCGAATAAAGCTCATGACCCTTCATGAGACATCACGCCGGCGAAAGGGAAAAAACCCTTCCCAATAGTCCCTTAAAATTAAGTAAGGGTAAAGGTAAAATGGCAGAAGCTGCAGCAGTGAAATAAGTACAAAAGTACCTAACAAAATGATAAAAAATCATAAAAAATTATTTAAACATACTGCAGAACGGGCCACAGGAACACACCTGAAGCAAAGCGTGAAAATATAACCTCGCATCGAGAACGCCACGGAAATTTAGATAACTGGAAAAACTGAAACAAAACAGAGAAAAACCAACTCAACAACACAAATCTAGGAAAGTCTAGAAATGCGGAGAAAAACGGCCGTAAAACTAGCCCGAATAAAAACAGCAAAACTAAAGCATGGAATAAGCAAGATAGAAACGGTTAAAAATATCAGCAACAGCAAAACGCAACTAAAGCGAAGAAAACAAAAATAGCCACAAAAATAAATTGGCTAAAAAACAAATTGAAAACAAATTCGGGAGCAATCACTGCCCGAACTACGTTTCTAAAAATATAAACGCATGAGTCAAGCAAGCTGGCCAATAGCGTAGCGCGGCGCTCACCCACTGCAGAGTGGCGAGCCAATAGAAAATGGGGGTGCGGAGGGGAGAGCAAGAAATTTCAGCACACTCCTCACTCACACCCAAGGCAAAGTTGAAAACAGCCGAAGGAATAAAACTCGAATTATTAAAATAACGAGAAAAGAGACGAAAAAACATAAAAAACACTGGAAAATCGTGATGGCGCCGGCTAACTCCAAATCCAGGGGTGGGTCGGTCGCGGCGAAAATCATAGCTGCAGAACAGGCTCTACACTTCAAACGAATACTGGAGTATATCAAATCTAGAGAGAAGCCGCTGGATTTAGTCAATGCGAACTTCATCCCGATGGCCGCATCTCACCGATCTAAAGAGCAGACAACGATCTGGATCGTCAAGACGGGTTATGTTGAAAACGAGGGAGCAGGAATGCTACTCAAAAACATTGATGGCCGAAAAGCTGATGTTTGTAAGTACAAAGCTTTAAAATTTTCACGGATAAAGCAAGCAGTAAAAGCATAAGTCGCAAAGGAAAGAAGCGAGAAAAAATAAGCCGTCTGTAGTAGGGAGCAAAAAATTAAAAACAGCAAGAGCAACCCGTGGAAATTCGGTAACAGAAATCCCGGGGCTAAGCTAAGAGTAAAAGTAGACAATCTGCAATTAGTAAAATTACTAAAAATTACAGAAAACTACGCCCTGCTACAGAAACGGAAAAAACGCAAAAAATGCACAAAAAAGCAGCCTTAAAAACACAGCAACTGTAAAGCCGGAAAATAAATGCGGAAAATACAGATGCGGTAAAAACAAAAAACAACCATGGCAAACATGCTATAAAACGGTAAAAGTCATACCTCACTGTAGAAATGGGCGTATGAAAGCATATGAAAACAAAAAATGCAGGAAAATAAAACGCCGAGAAAAAACCCAGAACTGCAGAACAGATAGTTAAAAAACAGGGTAAAACACACTCGTAAAAAATGGCTAACAAAAAACTAATTTAAAGCAGACTGAAACTATGAGGTGCACGAAAAACCAAAAATATTAATTAAGCAAAACATGTTTTCGTAAACAAAATAAGTTAAGGAAAAGACTTAAAAACCCTAAAAATGATAGCACAAGGATTTAAAGGAGTATATTGAAAAATATAGAATACAAAGAATAGAGCCCCCGTAGCGCAGAGGTAAAATTCAGGGATGGTAACGAAAAGGTACCAGGTTCGAGCCCAGGCAATGCAAGAAAAATGCCGAAAAAATGCCTAAAAAAGGGCCGAGCAGCAGCAAAAAACGGAATAATTCACCTGCGGTGCGGTCGCTCTTTTGCAAAAAGTTTTAAAACAAAAATGTAAAAGACAAGTGAAAACCAACCACCCTGTAGCAAGGAGTATAACCGAAAAATAATCAAAACCAAAAATGTGACACAACTTTTGTAAAAAGCGTTTGTACGAATTTCCTTAAAAAACGAATATAACACAAAAAGTACGAGAAGTTAAAAACCACGCTACAGAAAAAGAAATACTAACCCAGAAAACGTTAAAAAACTAAAATACGAATGTAAAAATGCATCAAAATTAGTACCATCAATGTTGTCAGAAGAAAAATTAAAACAATGACATACAGTATATGTTTTGAGTGTGAGAAGGCACAAACTTAGGAAAACGTTACCTAGATGAGGTAACATAGAACTGAGCCAAAAAACATGAAGAAAGCGCTAGGCAAAAACAAATAACCAACAAATTCGGCTCAGAGCTTATGTTACCTCACCAGGTGCTGAATGCAAAGAATATTAGCGCACTACAGTAAGGCTAAAAAACAAACAACGCTTAAGCACAGAACAGCGTAGAATAAAATTTAAAATGAAAACTATATTGAAAGTATCTTTAACTTCACTCGAAATATTGATTAAAACTTAAAATAAAAACAACAAATTAAAAATGCTACAACAATTATAATCGCCCAATGAAGTATCATATGTCCAAACCTATAAAAAATGACACAGAAAATGAAAAGAAGGCACTCTTAAAAGAGACCAAAAAACAACGCTAAAGCATGGAGTGCAAAAAATAATGTTTAAAAATCAAAAATGCGACAAAAAACATATATACCGTAGAAGTGTAAAATACTAAAGAAATGATAAATTATGTAAAATGAAGGATAAAACAAAAATGAACAGTTATATGAAATGAATGAAAAATGTAAAAATGAAAAAAATGATAATACGACCAAGTTCCGAACTGTAGAAATAGACAAAATGAAGCAAAACATTTAAACAAGCTTGTCAAGATAATGATTCTACAAAACGAATGAACAATACTAAAGTAATGAACCTCAAAAAACGCAAAAAGCAGGACAAATATAGCAGACAAATGCAAAAGTAAAAACTAGAAACTGATAAGTTCAGGTACTAACACTTAATCTTAGTGGAACTACTGTCGACATTCACGTGTGAATACTATCCGATCGACATGCAGCTACAAGGCGATCACACAGGAGCATTCACGGTTACAATGCTGGCGCACTACACAGCAACGATGGATGATTTGGATGTGGCCGTAAGGCACATCACTGAAGCATCGGGCCTGGTCAAGGACACAGCGTGCTACCTATACGGCCTTACTACAGAAGAAGATGAGGTAAGAAACAACGGTTTAATTGCAAGAATAACAATAGGACTAGGTCACAACCAGACTATACTATAGCGGGGCAAAAAAGTGAAAAAACCACGACAAACGGATAACAACCTTAAAACAAAAAAGGATCGGCAGTAACAAAAAATAACCAAAAATTAATTTAGGCGAAAGCGGTGGTCCTTATGGGGCCAGGAAAGAACGAAGTGGAATCGCGGGTCAAACAAGCAAAAGTTTGGCACGCGATGCGAAACTCGGAAGAAGTACGAGAATGGTTCGAATTTCCAGAAGAAATCCCGAACATATACAAGGTCAGCGAGCTGGCTAGACTACAGCATGGGGAAAATGCACTCCGATACGCTCACCGGCCAATCACGGACATGAACGTAGTGATTATCGATAGAGAATCGTTAAACACAATGCTGGAGGAACGGTTTCATATATAAAACATTTAAAAAGCACATATACTAACAAAGAAGGAACCTAGAAAAACAAACAATGCTTAAGCTAGGAAAAGTTAGGGAACACATTACCACATATTAAAATATAAAACTTAACCAAAAACCAGCCTAAAAAACTAACCAACCACCTAAACATAACACATATGAAACCGTAAAATCAGGAGCACGGAAATGAATTCCAAGTGCAACCAAAGGACGTGTACAACCCGATAAAACAACGTCCACCAATGCCCTACCTACGAGCGAATAGCGGAGCCGCAGCGCTTAACCCAATAAACAGCGACAATATCCGACCAAACAGACCAATACTAGAGCTCGTGTCAACACTCTCGAAAGTGGCACCGAGAGTGCTGAACATAAATGCTACAGGATGGCTAGCCGAAAACAGAATCCTGATGGTTTTAAACGGCTTGGACTTAGCCGATGTAATAACGATGGCAGGCTTAGAGGCGCTTCTAGCTTGCAAAAACAAGTATAGAACAGGAAAGGGCTAACAATAAACACAAACAAAAAAGTAAATTGATAAAGGTAACGGAAAAAACCCAGTGGAAATGCACAGAAAACACACAAAAGCGCGATCATAATCACGCTGATGTGCGTAATAGCGAGGCAAATTGAAAAACTAATAAACCCAAACAAAAAACACGAGTAATCTTGATCAGCGCAGAAAAACACACAAGCGCACTCAAAGCTAAAGCACAGAAATAATAAAAAGAGAAAAAATTAATTAAAATTAATGATGGGTAACAAAAAACAACCAGGGAGAAAAAAGTAACTAGTTAACCGCTAAAAATTGACAGCCCAATAAAAGTCACTCCTGAAGAAAAGGCGGTTGCGGTAGCCGAAATAACAAACCAAATGGTTCAATTAGCAGCAACACGCTTGACGGACATGATGGCGCGAAAGCTCGATTTCACGAGCATAAATGAGGGCGAAAAGCCAACTGTGGAACTGTTAATGGAAAAAGGAGATGACCACGACTTCAACCTATGGGGCGTCATGGACACACTGCGCACCGCCATTGCTGTAGAATTCGGGTCAATAGGAAGCGAAGATAACAAAGAGGTAGTCAGAGAGCTGATCACGACTCAAAACGATGGCGAGGTCGGAAAAATCGTGGCGTCACTGCTAAACAATGACTTGGCCGCAATGCGGAACGATTCGGTATTCCGGGCGCAGATAGCAATCGAGGATGCAGTCAAAGCTGAAGTGGTGAAGGCGTACGAAAAGATCGACGCATCAAAATTGGTCGAGTCGCCGTACTTGATTAATGCCAACAACTACCTAAAGCTGCTCCAAAAACAGGACAAAACCATCCTAGGCCTGTTCAAAGACCACAATCCGGATAAATCGACTGAGACAAGTGCTGTAGAAGAGATCAGCAAAATCATGAAAAACACGGAACGGGCAACAGAACGATTTGGAGCAATACGCGACATCTTCTGCGCAGGAAAGAAGAACACCACTAAAGCAATGAGATTACGCGCCAAAAAACAAATGGTTGAGGCTTTCCGAAAGCTGGAAGCCAGTGTGGTCGAGCAGGAAGACGGGCTGCTAATCTCACTCAGAGACTACGACAAGTTTCACGATCGGGTTGACGAAGTAGCCAGAAAATTGACGGAGATAACAGGACTGCAGATCGAATTCAATAGGGCAGAGTGCGAATTTATGGACTTGGCTGACGGGACAACAGTGTACGTCCCGGCATTGCCGATGTACATGAAGCCATTTGAAAACCAGAAGGAAGTCATACCCGACCTAATCAAAAAATGCATGGAGTCGCCACAAATCCAAGCTATAGAGGGGGAGAACCCAAAGAAGGTGGAAATAATAAACAAAATCGCCACATTCCTACAGCAATGCGACAGGGATGTAACAACAACACTGAAGAACGAGATCATGAAATTAGTAAGTGGCATAAAACGGTCAGACCTGGACTACAGCGCATACACGATGAACCAAAAAATTGTCAACACGGCAAAAACATTGGCAGGAAAACATCAACTGTGCACTGCGAGAGGACAAGATGGTGAGTTCTTCTGCTGCAACCCAACAGTCGACAAATACAGAAAGGTATGCCAGTTCTGCGAAGGTATGGTGGAACAGCAGGAAATGACGGGACAGCTCCTGGACAGCGCATACAAGATGTACATGCACGAAAAGTGCTTCACTCTACGCACATACCCCCGCTTTGCTACAGAACAGCATCTGGACAACACGCTGAGAGAAAATGAACTCGACTTTGCCCAAACTTTCAACGCTGAAGCAAAAGAACTGCTGAAGCTATGGGACATTGTAACGCGCAATGAAGAACAAATGCGAACCAGCAGATACGCAGAGATCGAGCAAGCAATGCGCCAAGAGATGGGCCGCCATCCAGTAAAAGCAACATGGCAGGAGATTTACCAAAAGGTGAACTCAAAGCTACAGTTCCGATACTTTGGCACGTATAATCGCGGAACAGTCATAGATAAGAAATATCTAGAACAATTTCTACAGCTATGCCAAAAAACTGTAGAATTGCAAGGCACGGATAAATAATATTAAAATACACAAAACGAAAAGCCGAAAAATGACATATCAGTCTAACAATACAAAAAACTCTTTTCATTATGGTCCGGGCCTACCAAAAGAGACCAGAACTAGGGTATTGGCATCGTTATAAAAACATGATAATCAAAGTCAAAATCGTAGTATAAGTCAAAACTATAGTATAGTATAAACAAAATAATTGAGTAACAACGACCAAAATAAAGAACGTCACACCAAGTCAATTAAAACAAATAATTTATCCATTAAAAAAGCGCACACTACAATAAACGGAAGCCTCACAAACTGGCCAGAAGAAATAAAAGAGCGACCTGATGAGGAGGACTCGCCACAAAATTTCAGACGACGGTGCATCCTGAGCAGACGAATTGTACCATCCAGAGGAGGTCAAAATGCGCCACAGTTAACGGCGGGAGGACGAGAAGTAGCAAGATTCTTAACCAGTCCTGCAGAAGATGGCAAGCACAAGTGGTGCATTGTATTGGGCACAGACCGCTACACTGAAGGACCGAGGGCCAGACAACGACAAAAAGAAAATGCCTACAACGATACCCCGAATCGAGCATACTGGAAATACCCCAAAACGACAGCAATGAATCTCAACTTCTGCCAACAACAGAAATGTAGCTGCGAAATACACATCGTTTGTCTGGAAAACCAAGAACACCCACGACTAAGCTGCAGAGAGGAATTGTTTGAATCAATCCAATGGAGACAGCTGCGTACCGAACTGAAGTTTTTGGATGATGACCGTTTCTTGGACGAGTGCTTGCGAACATGTGACTTGTCAACATACAAGAGTGATAACTTCGATCATTTTGCGGCTTCAGAAAACCCGTTAAACCTGTCAGAACTGCAGAATAGTAAAAACGAGGCCGCTGCGAGCTACCACTGCGACATGGAGATGCACACACTAATGGCGCTAAATAACGACCTGGGCAAACATCGCATAGCACTCTGTGTATTCACAAGCTCAATGTCCGTAATGGGGCAGATAGTGAGAGGCACCAATTTTTGGCGCAATCCAACACCAGAGTTTCTTACGGGGTACAATAGCCGACAATTGAGTGAATACAAAGCGAATGCTGAAGAACTGGAGAAATGTAATAAGGTCGACATTGGCTATACAGCGGCGGAACCACTCATCATCATCTGCCCAAACATCAGCTTCGAAAACCAAAATAACGTGCAGCTCAACCTCCCACTATCAAACAGCAAAACTGAAGAACTGCGCTTCCCGATCAACACAAACCTCATCCAGGTAACGGTGGTTAAAGCCGATATCGCGGGGAAAGGCAATCACTGCCTCGAACTACTCGCGCCAAATGATGGAATAGGAAATATCATCACATGGAACAGGCACGGCTAATAAAAACAAAAACCATAATATCACTGCTAGCTACAGCACGGTACAATTAAAAACGCTAAAATATAGCTTGTAAACAACAGGTGTTAGACACCTTAAAATAGGTATGTGAGTACACATACAATTTTGGAAAGCCCAACACGGGCAATCAAAGCTAAAGCAGAGAAATTACAAAAGACAAATAACAAAAAAGCAAGCACTATTGACAATAAGTAGCATAAATTATTAGCCAAAACAACAAAGTAAATGCCCTCGGAAACCCAATGATTTTGGACGACGGGGACGAAAACGGCAACCAATGCGTTAAAGTCATCTGTCATGAAAAAGACCCCATGCCAAATGGCACCATATGGAGTGTAACGGCAAATTACTCACGAACGCGCTGGAATCTACAGGACAGAATGACGAGCACAGCCGCGCGCTTCTCTGCAGAAAGGCACGAGGCGGACAACGAAGACCCTAAACAACACCACACTGAAATACAGTGCCGAAAGGAAATTATACCCATCACTGTAGCAACGGCCGAGATAGCTACATATGTTGAGTGTAACGAGGATGGTGACAAAGAGCGACACCCGGAATACACAGTCGCGCGAATTGGCCGCTTTGTTGCAGAAGTGGCGACAATGGCAGCAACTAGCCAAAGAATGACATCAAAGGGATACCTCCCATCTACAGCCTTGGACATCGAACTCGGACACCAAAATGGTTACCGAGTTAGCTCCAGAACTGAAGCACCGGACGAATCGCCTGAATTCTACCATCAGAGCGGAAAGATAATGAATGAGTACAGCAAAAAAGGCGTACTAGACAAGGCAAGACGTAGATACTACGAAAAAGCGCGCGTAGTACAAAACAAGCGAAGAGAGGCCGAGCAGTCTGGACAAGACTACAGCGGGGAGCCAATCCTAGCGAAAACTCAGGCAAGTCGTAATAGCCTTGGCCAAGGATCCCGCAATGCATCAGCGGACATCGAGGCGCATGTAAACAGAGGTGGCAGGAACTTGTTAAAATACATTAGATAAAAATACATACTATCAAAATGCTAAAGTTAAGCAATACTAATAACTAACAATCAACGCTACAGATTAGAACAAAAAACAAGTAGTAGAATCGATAAGCTTAAAAGCGTTCAAAAAGTATATTAACAAGCCAAACTAGACAAATGTTCATTGATGCAAACCGACGCGCAACAACAGGCCAATATATGACTGAGCTTTCAACCCGTGAAACCAGTGCGAGACAAGGTGTAGCCCGGGCTGCAGCAAGAAACACAGAACTAGTAGATGGCAAGGTAAACCGTGCTATAGCAGAAGTCCATGGGATCAACCCTGCAGATTTGGAAAACCTGCCAGAACATGTAGTAACAAGCAAATTGTTCGCCGAAACAATAAAAGAAGTCAAAACATTCCGGGACTTCTGCCATCTATTCAACAACCGCCTAACACCAGACTTTCTGCTCACGCCAATCCAGTTTAAAAAGTACCTGGTCATTCGGCCACAGAAAAACGGAGTTAAACTACAGGGATACTTTGACCAACTTTGGTTTAACTCTCAGGAAAAGATGACAAATTGATTAACTATCTGAAATCTACAAAATAGAAACAAGTTAAAAACAACAAACATAAAACTATAGCAAAGCTTGATAACAATCATTAAAATAAATAAAAAAGCTTCACACAAAAAATTAAAAAACAAAAATTGTCATCCAAAAATAAGCAATACAAGGACTTAAAAGCGTCGACAAACAATGGTGAAAGAGCACTCACCAACAACACTGCAGCATGGCATCGATTTTGGGACGGCATGGAAAAAATGATCCCAAAAAATCTGATGCCGACACGACCCAGAAAGTGAAAAAATTTAGTTAAAGTTGTTAAAAATAATAAACACTGCACTCTATACAATAGCACGGAAACTAACTAAAAAATACCACACATCCTACCTGCAAGTTCACTATAAACCGGTAAAACCAACTGTCACATTGCACAAATAAAAGATATACAATACAACAAAAAAGTGTTATCAAACGCAAAACTGCGGCAAAAATCCCATAAAATAGTAAAACTCTAGAGGTAAACAGGAAAAACAAAAACAACTAAAAGTAGAAAATGAAAAAATTCAATTCATTCGAAAAAATAATTAAAAAGAGATAGCCATGCGCAAAAAGTCAAAAATAAACAAAACTGCAGGATCGTTGCAAAGATACAAAAACATTCTAAAAAGAAGTACGCAGCTAAAGAACAGAAACCTTAAAATAAGGCAATTCGAATATTATTCGCAAGAATTCATTGCGAAACTGTATAAAAGAACAAAATCTCTAGAATCGGACAAAACACAGAACTGCAGCACAACCAAAAATTTACTCAGAACGATTTTGATTCTCGACAAAGACAGTCACAAATACAAATTTTTCGATTTTAGCACAAAAATCTTCAAAAATATGGGAAAAAATACTGCAACAAAGAAGAAAGACAAAACAAAGCTGAAGAATAGAGACGAACAGGAGGTAAGAACACAATGAAATAAAAGCAAGGGGGGATAAAATAAGACACGCGCTTTAGAGAAAGACAGACCTAACAGACTAAGTCTAATAAAATGATGGTTCAGTCAGTCCAGAATAAAACTGCTGGGCCAGGCATTAAGGGAAATCTCTATCTAAAGCACGGACAACAAGGAAATCACATACACAATTTTACAAATATAGGACCTAGTAAAAAGGGGGGGGGATAGGACTGTTAAATAATCAAAATTTACCAAAATATTTAGACTGAAGAAAAACGCTTCGAGGACCCAAACGAAGAACAATCAGAGAAAGAAATGGAAATAGACACCGACAACGAAACTGCAGAAGCTGTAAAAAACATGGAGCATGAGTTAAGCCAAAACACTGTCCAAGCTGAGGCACTGCAAGACAACATCGCTCGGAAAATTTCCGAGGCACTGTGCGAGGTGCGAGCCAAAACAAGAGCAAACATGCAAGCAGACAGCAAAACCAGTGACGGCGCAAACTGGGGCATGCTGAAATCAGCCTGGGCAATGGTGTCATACCTAGCTTCAGCATTCATTTTCCTGTCATACCAACAAAACAAGGACAAAGAAATCAACCCTGCAGAACTAGAAATAAGCAAGGTAAACTACAACTGGCAAGTCTTCGGAAACATGGTTTCGGAATTAGACAAAAATTGCAAAGATGCAAAAAAGGACAACGAGGTAGCGAAAACAGTAGCCAAAGACCAGCCAGCAGTCACGGCAAAAGACACAAACAAAACGACAAAGCTAGAGGCTCGCATCAAAACTTTAGAAAAGGAAATCTCCCAACTAAAGGAGGACAAAAACACTCAAGCTGAAGCGAAAATAACAACCAAACAAGAGCTCCAAGATCTACAGCAAGAGGTCAAAGGTCTGACACAGGACACTTCTGAAGAAAGGCTAATGGACATGATAAAATCAGTCTTTAGCGATAATGCAAAGGCGCTATTGGAAGACTGTAAAAACACCAGTAAGGAGCTCATCAGTAACGGATTACAACACTTCAGAGACGACAAATCTGAAGGCGGGGAAGCAAACACAGAAAATCAAACGGAAAACAGAGTGAAAGGTCTCGAAGAACAATGCGGCCAACTTGGCGAGAACCAAGAAGCTCAACTCGAAATACTAGGCAAGCTAATGAGCCGAGCTGAACAGGCAGAAAATAACGCAAACACGGAGAACGCCGAGGAAGAGTCGCCGAGACCATACCCGGCAGCGTATTATCTTGACGGAAAAACAATCAGCACTGCAGAAATGTCAAACAACAAGATAGAAGAAATAATGGCTTTGGTACACCAGGCGGCTGGACCAAACGTAATCGAATTTTACGAGTTATACGAAAGACTGGCGACAAAAACAACGCTAAAGGACGCACAAACATTTGTGCACCGAATCATCGAGCCATTAATCAGAGAGGACCCCCAAGACAGGATCCTGCAAAATAACGTTTATGGCATGATAAACCACCTCATGAACACATTGGTTACAATGGTACTCAATCCTGCAGAAATGACGTCAGATAAAGTATTGGCAACAACCAAAAAACTACAAATGTTAGTAGGCGATGCTGTAGGGCAAAAATGCAGAGTATACCGATGGGCCGAAGACGTCAGAAACTCGGCGTCAAGACATGACGCCACAAATCAAGGGGTCTTGGATGAGATATACCATATGGTACCTGCGTCAATTCGACACGACAAGCAAAACTCTTTCCAATATTTCAAAAAAGATTCGGAAAGATACAACAGATGGAAAGACCTTAGACCAAAAAACACCTCGGCAGCCGTATTCTGCGAGCTATTCGGCAGACAAGACCCAACATCAACCAGTACAACAGCACGGATGTTTCCCCTAAGCATCATAGCCAACTGTCACGCGGGCCCCTCGAAAAGAAGTTTCAGGGAATCTTCAATAACATCAAACGCGTCAGTGGCAACAAAGTCAACAACAAGAACTGACGAATTCGATCATTCATCGAATGCTTCAACAATCGACAAAACTGAAGTATCGGTAAAAGTAGCACGGGAAGAGGACATCTCAGTGTCAGAGGCTTACAAAAACCTCGAAAAACAAGTAAAAAGGGGAAAAACAACAAAAACCCAAAACTCAAACACCAGCTCGACAGCACAGGAATTAAAACGTCTGACTGAAAGAGCTTCGTCAATGGCTGAGAAGACATCAAAACGATATAAAAAGAATGAGGAATAATCGCACCGAATGAGCAAGCAACACTGCAGTAATGAGTGAGAATTAAAAAAGCAAACTACAACGCTGGAGATCTGTAATAATCATTCATAACTGCAGAAAAGAACTGTTTTGAATAAAAATAAAATCTAAACATGAACTAAAAACAAAAACTATGTTTAAATTAATATGCAGGTCAGTCGTCTTAAAAATACCTTAGCTCACGCGGATTTGAGTTTAGAAGCTAGATAAGAAAGTGAAAACCTTGAACAGAAATGTCCTCAACACCGTCATCAAGTAACCAAAGCATCGGTAGCCTCGAACCAGGTGAAGGGCGGTTCGAGCAAACCCTGCCAAGAGAGAGAAAACTCTCGAGGCGCTCAATACCCACAGGACTACCAATCGGGCAACATGTACGGTTCGAAGAATACATAGAGGTCATACGCGAAAACTTGCCCCACACCACTACAGAAGGAGACAAGCCATTCACGGAATGGCTCAAGCTGCTAAACCTACCAGAAACGGCAGCGACAAAGATCAAGCAGGCACTGGTAGCAGTTAAAAACGCCATTGTTATGTTCGGGTACAACGTAGACACGGATATAATAAAATACCTGCTCCAAACATTACTGGAGAACTGGCCAAACAACATACCGGTGGATGAGGCAAACCAATTTGTCCACCTAGAGCCAAACAATGTCAACATGCTCGAAGTGACAAAATGCTATGAGCAGTACATGCCAATAGACGGACCGTCCTTCAGCGTGGCAAAACTAGCAAAAACAACACTGCAGTGGCGAACGAGGCGGACAAAGTATGAAAACCTCTGGGCCACAGCCAGAATCCTATGGGTGGCCAGAAAAGAAATGGGCATGCACATGACCGACTTCATCGACCCGGTAATCAGGGCGATAGACAGAACATGTGATATCGCAAACTTCGCTGGAGAAAGGCACCCAAACAATTGTTACATGGTTGGGGACAAGGATGGCTGGACAAACGCCATGCTGTACACAGAAAACCACCACATCAAAAAAGGTGGAAAACTGTTACTACAGAAAGAGGCACAGCCAGCAAAGGAGCTGGAAGAGAAAGCAACAGAACTAGAAAGGCTCTATTCTGAAGCATTCACACTTTACCTAGAAAACCTGGAAAACATCTCCACGGAATCGGATGAACGGGATGAAAACAACAACTACATTTAAAAATCAATACACCATTCTTTTAAAACCAAACAGAGCAAAAATATAACAATATAACAGCAACGTATAAAATAAAAAATAATTATTAAGAATGGCTAAAACCCGGCAAAATAACATCAACAACCCGACTAACCGACCACGCTTCCCTGCAACTCCATGCTCGGACAGCTCAACGGGAAGCTCGGACGAGAGCGAGCCGGCTCATCTACCCTCGCCGCGAATCGCGCGAGGCCACCGACAGGTCCGAATGGGATACGTGGCAAACAACACCATGTCCAACCAAAAAATATACAGCGGACTGGTGGAAAACATAGACATCCGTCCTTTAGAATTGACAAGATCAAACCTCAAGGACTACATAATCTACGAGGTACAGGCAGCACTAAAGCTACTGGGTCTACTTTCTGGAGAACTAGATATAACGGCAAACGTTATCACGGCGCAGCTGTCGATAATAACCAACATAATGCCGACCAAAGCTGTAGGAGGGGAAACAATCGAAGCTCTGAAATTATTCAGAAATGCAAAACGCTTCGTGGGGCGAGGACCACGTAAAAATACATGGTTCAGGATCCAAGAAGCAACGCAACAACTGGGATGTGAAATCCCAGCATTCAGCTACGATTGCAACCAGTTGTTGGAAACCCTATTCCAACACCAAACAGGTCGCACTTGCACCCATCCTATAGAGTTGACAAGAGCATGGACAACGTCTATGAATGAACAGCCACAAAAGATAAAACGAAGCGGAAACACATACACGTTATAATTACAGTTAAAATGAACACAACATTATTCGCTCCTGAAGACAGACACAAATTAAAATTATGAAATAAATATGAATATAAATATATATATTAGCTATTAAGATATGAACAAGAGAAAACGGAAATCGAACAAAGGCACCCTGAACTTCAGCATGGCGGGGAAAGTCAAAAAGAAATGCCACAGACAAAACTGGAGAAAGGAGACACAAGAGTTCGAGCTGGGCCAGAATCAAACTGAAGCACTGAAAAAAGACAGACAGAAGCTTCAGCAAAGAATAAAAGCCCAGAACAAATATCACAGCGACGAACAAATAGCCATGCTAGTTACAGAGTCAATAAGGGCTGGCAGAATAACAAAAAGACAGTTCAAACACACCCCATGGGCGCCTGTACAAGCAACCAACATACACGGGGACAAAAAACCCTGGCCACATACTCACACACAGTGGCTTACTTACAGCTACATATGCCTAGACAAGGCACACAGAATAGCGGAAACAGGCAAAGCGCCAGAATGGGAAAACCTACGCTACAGAGATGTAAACGAATTTAGAGCCGGAACATACTCAGCATATGCACAGATCTGGATGATAGTCATAAACCAGCTACCAGACGATAAAACAAAGCACCTAGCATACAAACAAATACACAGAGGAATCTCAATACTCGAAGCCCAAGCAAACATCTCTATGCAAAACGCACTAAAATATAGGGGAAAAGACAGAATAGCAACAAAAAAGACTCTAAACACGACAAATCTGGAGATAGGGCACAAGCTGAATAACAACACAAACAGCGAGAAGAATTATCATGTAATATCAAATACAAAACACTCGAAAATCGGATACTACCCGGTCAAAGTGGAATCGGTAGACGGCAAAAAGCAAAAGCTACCGTACTACCAACCCAACTCAAAAAAGACAAACTTCTCAGCAGAAGAAATAACAAAAACAGTCGAAACATGGACAGGGACCGGTGCTATAGAATGGCTGGGAAGATGCAAAAAGATACAGTCACCCATAAGAGCAGGACTGGTAATGGCTATCAACGAAAAACCTGGCGAAATAAAAATGAGATTATGCTTCGATGGAGGCCCTTGGACACTCACGAAAGCATATGAAATACCATGCGTACTAGATACTGTAGCAACGGTGCTAACCTTTCTACAGCAAGGAGACCGCCTAACAAAATGGGATGACAAATCGGGCTTCCACCAAATGAAGTTCGATGAAGCATCAAAAGACTACACACACTTCAGCTGGGGTGGACAGGTCTTCAGATACAATGGGGCCTGCTTTGGCCTAAGCCGTGTGCCGGGTGACTTCCAACTAGCAAACTATTGTGCGGTCAACTACCTTAGAAAAATGGGCATTCCAATATACCTCTACCTAGATGATCGACTAATAGTGGAGCCACGAAAACCGAAGCTACAGCAAAGAGGAACAGGTACACATAAACCAAAACTACAGCACAGTGAAAGTCAGAGCCCGGCACCGCTAAAAAAGAAGAATAAAAATCACAATGCTGAAGAAAGTATGAATACACCTGCACCAACAAATGCATGCTGTACTAACTACCTAATGATAGGACTTGGCGGATATGTATCATTGGACAAATCAACCCCAAAAAGCAGCACAAAGATAGAGTTTCTGGGAGTAAACATAAACACAGAAACATGCACCATATCGATACCGGAGAAAAAATGGGAAAAATTTCAAAACGAGCTTGAAGCAGTACTACAGGAAGAAAACATCTTCTTCAAACAATTAGAAAAGCTGAGAGGCAAGATGTGCTCATTCCTAATTGTGATTAAAAATATGCAACTATACATAAGAGAGATCACCAGAGCACTATGCGAAGCAGCAATCAAAGACAAACCATACATAACGAGGACAATGGACCTCACTGAAGAGCTGAGAATATGGCAGGAAAGCAGCCTGAAATACATAACAAAAGAAAGAAAATGGCTACCGGTCAAAACAAACCTGGTGGACTTAGAAGTCTTCACAGACGCATCAGGCTATGCTGCAGGTTGGTTCACAGAAGGGGACAAAGAGAGCTACTCCTATTATTGGAATAAACAGGAAGGCAAATACAACATTGCAATAAAGGAAGCCCTAGCCATACTACATTACATCCAACACCACACAGAAAAACTACAAAACAAAAGAACAATTTTCAGATGCGACAATGCAGCAGTCTGTCACGCATTTGAAATAGGGTCAAAAGAAAAAATTCTTAACAAAACAATAAGAGACATAAACATGCAGGCGGTCGAACACAACCTAGTCATCACTGTAGAATGGGTCTCCACCAAAGAGCAACTTGCAGATGAGCCGAGCAGAATATTAGATCTAAACGAGGAAATAATATCGCTCGAAGTATTCGACAAACTCTGTAAACAGTACGACATATTTCCAAATATGGACGGGGCAGCAACGTTCTATAACAAAAAGTGCAAAAAATACATATCAAGGTACAAAGAAACCCACGCTGCAGCAACAAACTTCCTGGCACACACACCAGCTAAAGGGGAAATACTATACCTATTCCCACCAAAAAACGCACAAAACTTCATGGTAAAACATGCTATGAACGAATACACAAACAACCAATTCATGATCATTTTTCACGTCATCCAGGAAATACCACCATTCTACCCATATCTAAAGAATAGTGCCACAATATACGAATTGGAGGACCCAACACTCATACCGAATAAAAAATACGATGAAACAATCGGTTATTACACTGCTAACACGAAAACTGCGAAAACACTAATAGCCATTAAGAAATAAAGCAACAATAACGGTAACCTAGCTGATAACACTTTCCTTTAGAACAGAAATGGATAACAGAAAGCAGCTAGTGGAACTACTGTTAGACCTGATACGGGGAAAATTCACAGACAATCCAAAAATCGCAATAATCACCCGACTAGTACTCATACGGCTCAAGTCCATCAGCACTACAGAAACGGAGGACAAAACAATAAACAAAACAATAAAACTTGTCGAGGCAACCAGATTCAGAAACATACATCATCTGAAAAGTGTGGTATACAAAAACATGGGGAGAAATTATCTCAACCCTTGTTACACACCAGGAAAGAGAGCCGCACACAAGCCAGAGGACATCTTACTGGAACGAATCTGTAGAACTGCAATGAGAAAATTAGACCTAGAAAACTGATTAAAATATAAACAAACAGCTTATAAAGACAATAGTTAATAACCGTAAACGCAAATTCAGAATGAATCATACCCAGCATGATACGGGATACCCCATACAAGACAGCGAAGTCGGCGTCGAGCTACTACGACGAATATACAAATTATCAAACCCCAAAGCTACAGAAGGGACAGTCATACAAGCCGGATTAGTGTCCACACTGGAGCATATGGCACACCATAGTGAATATGCGGCCAGACAACTACAACTCCAAGCTGCAGTAGAGATAGTGGCGGAATGGAACAACCCAAGGAAAACCCAACTGTGCATCATGATGGACCATCTAGTGCCAGGTCAACATGATGATTTTTACGGAGTTAGAAATCTGGACCCACCGCGAAATTCAATTGCAGAAATATTACCAATAAGAGAATAGTGCACAGAAATAAAACTGAAAAACAATAATTAAAGTGAATGTATAATCAAAAATCTAGTATATAAAAACAATCACACAAATGTATATCAGTATTAAGAGAATGTTCGCTACATGCCTTGCGCCAGGTTGCTTCAAAAAGCACGCAAAGGAAGACCGAAAAAACTGCCCGGCCTACAGAAGATTCAAAAACAAGCTCAAGGCTCGAAACAACCTGTACGAGCAAAACAAGCGTAATCAGTTACGGGCACTCAACGATCACAAGTATGAATGGGTACAAATCTACAGAAATGGTATGCAAACGTGGGTCAAAACAAACAACTTACGCAACCCTCTCGGACACCCTCGAAACGGCTGTAAAAAAGGGCCCAACTACAACAGGGAGCCCAAAAACAAACCATTAGCACGGCGAATAGTTAACAACAACCAGGGACAAAACAAGTACCGCAGCCAAAACATAGTCCCAGGGGTCCACTACAAGCCAAAAGACAGTACAAAGGGACAACACCAATACAGCCCTACAGCACAGTACAAACCACGCTCAATGCACATGGGAGACAACAACAAAAGCCCAAGAAAAATAAGCCTGGAATGCTGCAACGACGAGCAGAACTGTAGCAAGGCTAAAGGTATTCTTATAGAATTAACAGACAGACACTAACCATGTCAGCATAGCCAACAACGAGGGCCTAAACCACTGGGAAGTAGTTCTCTACAACGAACACTCAACAGTCACTATCAAAAAGATCGAAACATGCAAAGTAATCCAGGCGCTCAACACTCTAGCAAAGAAATAGAGACTGTGCAAACAAAAAATGCATTTAACAACCATAATAAACTAAAACATTTTGAAAGTAAAACATGAAAACATAACTTTAGAATGGAGGAACTGATAAATGATGCGGACATGTTGGCACATATCACTCTAAACAACATTGATCCAAACTGGGCACACATAAAGCAATCGAAAATATTCGAAATCAATAAACCAATCTACAGAAGGGACTTGATCAAACTACTAATACACATACTGCCAGAAAAACTAGCAAAAGAATTAAAACAAACATTAGAGATCCTTAACAAAAGCAATTTAAGATACAAATTGTCGGAATACTTAACATGAAGGGCCAAAAACGACAGAAATATACTTGGTCAACAACATCCGAAAGCTCTGACGACGACAAAAAACCACCGAAATGGGCTTGGGAAAACCCAAAAAGACGCGCCTTCATGGGGGACCCCAAAATAGGCATCATCTCGGACGGAGTGACAAAAATCGAAGGCATCAAACCTAAAGCATTGTCACCAAAAAACAACAACGCAACAGTAGAGGAGGCGATGCGTGCGCTGGGCAGCATGCTATCCCTGATAACAATACTAGCTTCAGCACGATCAACAACCAAAAACGAGTTAACAACGGTAATAGGGGGCATCATCAGCCTACTACCGGAGTTCTCCCGCAAAGGAAAAGACTTCCAAGCTACAGAAAAGTGGCGAAAAATCAGACACGCACTAGCAAAGAGATCAGCAGCCAAAAACTGGTACCTCATACACGAGGCAACATGTATAACGGCAAACGAAATCGTAACTACGGCAGAAACATGCAACAAAGTCGCAAAAATGATCTATAAAAAATTCACTAACAAAATGGATATTTCAAACGACACAGAACGGCGACTAACGGTCGAAAAACTATTGCAAAAACCAATAACCATAACAGCAAACGGACAATTCTACAGCAAGAACTAACAAAAGCTAGAAAAACAAAAAACTAATAACACACTGTACAATAACCCGGAAACAAACCTAAAGCAAAGTACAAAGTAAAATTAAAAATCATCAACTTATTCACGACAAGGCATACATACAGTATAACCAAAAACAAATTATAGAATTGTCGTTAAAAAACCAGGAATGTCGGATACATGGAGCATCTATGACTATCGCACAAAACCAGCATTTAGTCTAAACGAAACTGCAGAAATGGAGGGAATGCTGGCGGAACCAGTGTTCTCAGAGCTGGAGGACCACCCACTGGCAACCGCGACAAAATCCCAATTAGAGCGCCTAATCGCGTACATTGCGGATAAGCAAGACACTGCAAATTGGCAACAAAGGGCCCTCTCCAAACTGAAGAAAAGCATGACCAAAGTCCAAGCAATGAAAATGATAAGAAAGGGCTTGCTGCCCCACTACTACGACCAAGACAACCTGGAAGTAGAAAAGTGGAGAGCAGAAAAAGAACAAACAGTCCGCAACACATGGAACATAATGCTACTCATGGACTCGCACCACATCTACAACGCCCGAGTAAAATACGAATAAAATATTTCAAACAAACCTCCAAAATTAGAACAAAATCCTTAGAACTTATTTGCATTTGTAATAAACAAAACTAAAAACAAAACTATAGATCAGGAACAAATCTAACCATACAACCAAGTATTTAGAACAATGAACAGTGACTCGCTGATAACGTTTGACTCCGACATATACAACTATGAAAACAAGGTCCGAACTAAAGAAAAGAAATCAGTATCAAGACTAGAAGCAAAAATACCAATACGAGTAGCCCTATCGACAGAGAAGGCCTTACAATGCCTGAACAATGACATCTCTGAAGGAGGGGACGCATACAGAATGCGCATGGAGGATAAGCATAACAACTTAGCTGACCTCCGACGAGAAGAGGAAAATGAAAAGCAATACAGAGCTGAAGAAGACGTATGGGAAACGGGCCTGGCCGCACACAAGACCGTGCGCGAGAAAAGAGCAAACGGCATCCAGCCTACAGCAGAGGAAGAGGAGCTCATAGCAATAGGATCCGAATCCCTTATGCTAAAAGAACTGAAAAAGGCCCGCACAAAACGCCAAGAAGCATTCAAGAACAAAAGTGCTCATTGGAAAATACGGGGAGATATCGAAAAGGACCTCCAAACAATGACGGTTCGCAGCAACAGCAACCTCATCGAGCGCGCGGATGATGGCACAGGCTATTACAAAATCTACAACCAAGCCCCCAGGGGCATCATCCAGTCACTGAAGCGTAGCGAACAACAGGTGGGGCACGACATCGCGGAGATGTTCTGCAAAACCGAAAAACTAAAAACCTTGGACTACACTACAGTAATGAAATTACTCAAAGAGTACAAAGACTGCTTCCCCAAAACTGAAGAAATGTGGGACCTAATAACAGATGTCATGTGTCACATTGAGGACAACAGGGAAACAATGACAAGAAACATGCTCTGCACAGCAATCATGCCAATGCTAGTACCAGAAAACCAACTAGCACATGCAAGAGCAATGGAAACCATAACAAATAACAAAGCTGCAGCATTCGAAATGACATGCCCACTAGGCAACAGGCAACGCTTTGAATTCCTAAAATCTGAGGGCAAGACACAGTCAGCCCTGAAGATGAAGATGGAGATAAGGGATCAAAAAATCCTAAACGAACACAAGAGAGTTGTAAAATTCCGGGGCCAACGACAGGGGCAAAGACAAGGCCGGAAATTCAACAACAAGCGAAGCAACAATCGCAAATGGGGGGACAATAAAACCACCAAGCGAACCGGCGGTCAATACCCGAAGAAAAAAGGCGGTTTCAGGAAAACATGGAAACGAAACCAACAGGGCCGAAAAGACGGAAACGGTTCTTATCAAAAGGGCAAGCCCCAAGATAAGAAAGAATACCGTGCGGGGAAAAACAACCAATCAAACAGAGCTGAAGTAAAGAGAGAAAAATAGAAACACAGAGTAAAAACCAAACCTACAGCACAGAGAAAGCAAATTAGAAACTGCAAATTAACAACATATCATGAACAAAAGGGACTTTACAATAAAATATAACACACAAATTAACACAAAATATACCGCTCATTCAGATGAATACAATTCTGAGCGCAGCAAATAACTGCAGCACGGAATTTGCTGACAAAAGACTAACAATCATGGGGGAGATAGCTGCAGGCGTAGAAATATCAGACAAGACGCTATTTAACCTGATGCAAATCAGCGGACAAATAACACAAAAAACTATTAGAAAATTGATGAGGGAAAAAGAGTCCATATACAGAAACATGTTAATATTACAAAAATTGGCACTAGACCAACGTGAAAAAGCGGCAGTCAAAAATGCATTACAGTATAACCTGCAAAACATACATAAATAACCAAACAACAACACCCAAACATAACGCGCATACTGTTTAGAATGGAAAAAGCCGAAAGCGCACTCGAACACAACCCTGCAGTAAGGAAACTGCACGAAAACATGAAAAAATTCTTTAGTCAAATCGGACTCAAAAAATGGGAGGATGTGAGACTAAAAGACATAGAACGTTTCATAAAGGGCACTGTTGCAAAATGGACAAGGAAAGGGCAAGTCAAGCCGTACAAACTGGAAACCCTAAACAATGCAGTGCAACTAATACTCGACGCACACGGAATAAAC
>SCLG01000943.1:0-10719 GCA_004367875.1 Oikopleura albicans
TTATAAAATAATTACAGTGTAGTATACAGTCCAATGCCAACAAAATTTGTGGCACAAAACTGCAATTTAAATTAATAAATAAAAAGGTTGCTAACGCCATTTTTTATTTTATTTTTTTCAAATATTACATTCAAAGATTTAATTATTCAAATAAAAGTTACGTTATTTAATACAACCAACCCTTATTTAGCACAACCGACCCTTATTGAGCACCACCAACCCTTATTTAGCACATCCGAGCCTTATTGAGAACTACCAACCCTTATTCAGCACAACCAACCCTTATTTAGCACAACCGAGCGTTATTTAGCACTATCGAGCTTTATTTAGCACAACCAACCGATATTTTGCACAACCGACCCTTATTTAGCAAAACCGATCCTTATTTAGCCCAACCAAACCTTATTTAGCACAACCAACCGTTATTTAGCATAACGGGCCGGTATTTATCTTAACGACCCTTATTTAGTAGTCCCTAATTCAGCAACCCCTGTACACGTAAGTTGGTTAATGTAGTTGACGCTGAAGGTATTTCTTTACTTCCCGGGGTGAAGTGCGTGTATATAGACACGCAACTTGTTTCTTTCGTCGATTTAAGGCATATGAAGGCCCCGTAGGGCAAAACGGGTATTGGTGACCTCCCTCAACTTTTGGAGAAAATTCGATTGACGGTGTTTTTTTTTGCGTAGGTTGGATATTTCAAACAGCTCTCTAGGGGGGCCTGGTGGCCCAGATCAATTTCTGAATAGTCAGATCGACGTGGTTTGACAAGCTCTACATTTTGGCTTTACCAGTTTTTTTGAATTATTGGGAATTATTGTGAATTTTTTAAGTGCGTGTTTATTTACACGCATTTCCCCCTACGGGTTCCCGAAAACTCCTACCACCTGAGAGTTAAATAATGATTTTACTAAATTTTATGACATACAGACTGTATGATACAGTACATTTCTAAAATAATATCATGCTCGACGATAAAATCAACATTCTTCCATATTGTTAATATTACAAATAACACGTGTTAAATCAGAAAATCAATCCAATGGCAGGCCACAGTACAAATCGGAGCATACTGTAGCTAGTTTATCTTCATACGAGAGACAGCGAACGGTAACTTGGGCGAAAGAATCAAAAGAGACGTCACCAAAAGAAACTTCAAAAATCGTTCATTCCAAACTCTGATACCTCTGTCACATATCTTGTACATATACAATTGAATCCTTCATATGTTTACAGCCCATATTTTTAAAAAATATTGCATATTTTGACATATTTTAGGCCCTATGACTCATATGGTCGGTATCCCCATATCTTGAAAAATTCCCATATCTTGACATTTTTTTTACAAAAATCTATTTTATTAAACAATAGATGTTTAGTTAAACAATTAAGACTTATTTATTTTCAACATTAAATGTCATCATTTTAAATCCGGGAAATAACCCTTAAATTGTTTCCAATATCCTGACAGACATGATTATGTTATTAAATTATGTTATTATTATTAAATTAGTATTATCATAATTTATAATTCTCCAGATTCGCCGTTGTGCTCCACCTCGATATTTTTCATTTTTTTTCAAAAAAAGCAAATTTTTCAGGTTGTCCGCCCACAGATACAGTAGCATCGCGATGCATCGTGGCATCTCGCAAAAAATATTTTCTAGATTTTTTGCAGGAAATGGAAGAAAACGTATTTTCAAAAAAAACTCTTATCAGAAAATTTTCCGAGAATTGCTTTTTCAACGCATTTGTGGCTGTTTGAATTTCAAAATGTACGCGAAAACGTCAGTATTGGCCGAACGGACTGTTTATATCGCGTTGTACGTTTGGTTAGGGTATGCAAATTAATATGGCTAGAAGGGTCTACTTTGGGAAGTGGTCAAATGCGATTATTCTTCCTGGCTTCAATGCGATCAATTCAATATAAAAGAGATATCCTCGTCCACTTTACCCACAATAAAGTAGCTTGTTGTTTTGGGAACAATGCCCTAGTCAGGCGATGCACATTGTTTCCAATTTTCAAAAAAAAAAAATCTTTAACAAAAAAAAAATGCCATGAGTCATTACTTCAAAACGGAGTTCAAGGAGTTGTCTAGTGCGAATAATTAACACTTTTATACCTTGCTACCCTAAAGACTTGTTAGGGGGATTGACAGCTGCTCAGTTGTTATCACTTATATCTTAATCACTTGATTCGCCCAGACCAGAATACGCACTAATACACTACTAGCTTGCCCGGGGGCTGCTGCAAGGCTCAATCTCATTGGTCGGGGGCGAGTTACCCCATTGGCGACTTGAATCACTCTGCCGTTGGCTTAATGTGTGCCTTTTGACAGGCGAAATAGAGATTCTGCAGAAGAGAAATAAAAGTATTTGTTACAAATTAAAAGGTAATTTTGGTCAATTTTCAAGAGAAATACACGTTATAATGATAGATTTGGTAGAAATTGAAAAATCGCAAATTTTCAAAAAAAAATACCTTTCAAAGCCCAATTGTAGAGGTAGTCAAATTGCGATCGAAATTTAATTTGGACCACCAGGGGCCTTAGAGTGTTGTTTGAAAATGTCAAAAAGAACTTTTTTACAGCGACAGCTCGTGCGTAGACGGGTGGTCCGATTGGGGCCATTTTTTAATACAGAAGGTAGGCCAATTCCGGAACGCTTTGCGATTTTGAGCCAAAGTCCCTTTTTGTTCCAGAATTGGACTTTTGGCCCAAAAACCGTTCCGGAATTAGACTTTTTCGTTCCGGAATGGGACTTCAAATCTTTTTTGAAATAAAAATCGTTCCGGAATTGGACTTTTTTCCGATAACTGTCCCGGAATGGGGTGTTCCGGAATTGGCCTACTCCCTGTAAAAATATTTAAAATGCTCGCTAAAAAGTAATATTTGCGCTCATTGCGTATGCCACTTGTCTGAAATTTTTAGTCTCACGGACAATTCGAGGCATTTAACCGAAATTTTCGAGATTATTTTCAAGAAGATTTTGAAATTTTTTCGAATATAAACGGCTAACAAATAAAATATAACGTTTTGAATTTTCCTGGCACGACTTGTTGTAGCTCTTTCGAAACGTTTTAAATTGCATTTTTCATTATGTTATACACCACATAACTCGTTATGTTAACACCCCTTATGTTATTAAAATTCCATTATGTTAACACTTTTTGAGATTTGATAAACGCCGATTTTCCATTATTTAACCAAATGCCCTACCTCATTATGTTAACAAACTTCCATTATGTTAACAGTTTTTGACGTTTGATGGTGTTGACATAACGGCTTAACCCATCTACAATCTAGATTCTTGATGAAGCTCAAAGAACTTAAAACGTTAACATAACATAAAAGTTGACATAACTGTAACTAACTGTAACCGTGTTAACAAAATTTTATATCGTGCCAAGTACCAATCGAAAGTCTATAAACTAACATTTTGAGCGTCATTTGTTTAACCGGAAATATATTTTACTAAAATATACTTACCTAAAATATATATTTATTTTTGATAAAACATCTATTTATTTAGGCTCAGTATATAAATTGAACATTTATTTAAATAAAAACAATAAAAATTATGCGAAAAAAGACATTCAATTTCAGTTTGATTAACTGCTTGGTTATGAATTCATCAAAAAATTACCTGATGTCATTTTACAAATAGTTTATAGAAAAAGATATTGAGATTTACAAAAAAAAAAATACAAAAAATTCGAACGAAAATACGAGATTTCGCAGTTTACGGGTGAGTCATAAGCACCTCCTAGCCAGATATCTTAACAACTCTTTTGCTCAAAAAGTGTTAAGATAATTGTGTAGGAGATTTAGTTAGATAATTCGCATTTACGATAGGTTTCGGTCCAAAAAGTTTTAAGTTAACCCAACTTTGTTTGGATATATGTATCTTTATAGAAACTGATTATCGGAATATCGTAGTTAAATTAGTTATTATTAGGGGAAACAATTGAATACACTTAAGGAGGTGCGTGGCCCTTTGCTTATAAAAATGAAATGCCAAAAAAGTGATCCTAAAATTGTATACCATGTATTTGAATGCAGTTTTTTGCAACATAATCTCGAAACTACAACGCATCAACTAATTTATTCAATCAAACCCAAACTATCACCATAAGTTCCCACAAAGCCGTGAATTTGGTTTAAAATCAAATGAGATATCGTATCTAGTTTGACAATTTTAAATCGATTGAATTAGTTTTCGTTCAAAAAAGTCCGCTTCGACAAGGCGCAAAAACTGATGTGTCGGATTTTAAAAATAATGTCCAACAAAAAAAATATTCACGAAAAACACGAAAAGTTGAACTTTTTACTTGACTACCAGGCTCGTATTATAGAATGTATTGAAATCCAGAAGCAACCAATATGAAACAAGGACCCTTATTTGGAACGCCTTTGTACATTAAAAGGCTTAACAAATTGAAAAATATTGACTCGCGCGCAAAAAAAAATTGACTCGCATTTAAAAATAAGGACAAACTTTGTGTGTAGGGGGACTTGGCTGAAATTTATCGTGGTGAATCATAGCGGTTATTCCTAAATCTTTCGTATATGAAGAGTTAATTAAAAAGTACAATAGAGTAGGTAAATTTTTTTCAAAAACCAACCCTTATTTGGCGAACCCAGAATCAGACTATTTAGTGTTATTCCTTTAGGAAATTATGATTTTTTTGAAAAGTATATTTGATTTTATCAATGTAAAGATTAAATGTGAGTTTATTACAAATTTATAAAAGTATATCCGCAAATTATATCCACAGTAATCTTTTTCTCGAATTAAAGCACACTTATTTAACGAATGGACCCTTATTTGAGGGTCCCTTATTCAGCCACCCAATTTCCAGATTCTGCTCTAATTTTATTGTTCGAAAGAATACTGTTTGTTAAAATCTGGTATTATTTCCGCATTTTCACGATCCTCATTATTTGATCAAAAATGGCACCTTGTTCAAAGAAAGTAGTTTTTGCAGTTTGGTCACTTTGTAATATGGATTGAGCTTTATTAGTTTGCGTTAAGTCAACATAGAAAGTGTTAAATATACTCGTGTGTGATCTAAACATAAATTACAAAGGTTATTGGAGTGTAATCCAATTTCTCTATACTACGAGCAAATTTTAAAGGGGTTAACCTAGGATGCCCGCGGTTAGAAAAATTTTCTAACCCGCGGTTAGAAAAATTTTCTAACCCGCGGTTAGAAATTTTTTAGAAAAAAAATCAATTCGCTAGAAATTTACAAAAAAGTCACAGATATTTTCTAGAAATTTACGTGGGTCTTGTAGGTCCCTAATTTTTTTCATATGGTTCAAGCTTAACTCTGGTGCTACTCAGCGTTTAACATGAATTTCCGTCATCTCGTGCTCCGCATTTTTTAGATGGCGATATTTTTACGTGCGGAAATACTCGAGTTTGGCTATCTAGAAAAGACGAAAAAACGGCGGAAATTCATGTAAAACACTGAGTACAATATCCAAGTTGATTTTAGCCCAACCAGCGGACACCCTAGGTAGGCCTGTAAAGTAAAGCAACATTTTTTTTTTCGTTTTATCGGCAGACAACTTTAGGGCATTCCCCCTTACTTGAGCAAAATACGGAACTCACAGTATAAAGTATAATAACGCGCTTCTCGCTTTCTAGTTCTTAACTCTCAGGAGGATGGAGCTTTTGGGAACCCGTAGGGGAAAAGTCTGTGTATATACACACGCACTTAAAAATTCACAATAATTCGCAATAATTCAAAAAACTGGTGAAGCCAAGTTGTAGAGGTCGTCAAACTACATGGATCTGACTATTCAGAAATTGATTTGGGCCACCAGGGCCCCATAGAGAGCTATTTGGAATCTCCAGCTTACGCAAAAAAAAATACCGTCAATGTATTTTTTTCGAAAAGGGGGTCAGCAATATCCGTTTTGCCCTACGGGCCTTCATGCCTTAGATAGACAAAAAACAGGCTGTGTGTCTATAAAGACACACTTCCCCTGGGAGTTAAGCCTATTCAACTACAAATTTGAAAAAGCGAGAAGCACGATATTTTAGTCGATACTGTAGGCAAAAATTTTAGGAAGTTTTACGTACAGATAAATCACGAATGGTTGAAGCACTTGTTATCACAATTGAAATGTTCATAGGGGCGGTGATGGTCATAAACATTGCAGGGGTGATTCAAGATATATTTTCGCACTCTGTTTGATCAGTAGGCCACCATTGATCAGGTGCGTAATTACCAGTTGGCTTTGATGAATGAAGCACTGATTTTGAAGGTACAACATAACCGTTCAGCAGTTAACAGTCAACCCTGGGTCATAAAGCTTCGCAAGATTGCTTTGACCGCTTCTTTAAACACTTGTTTACAATTAAAAAACGAATTCTCGCTTTAGGACTGTCGTTTGGTATGCGAATTGGGACTTTGCATTTTAGTTTACAGGGGTCGCCAAATAAGGGTCGTTTTGGCCAAATAAAGGTTATTCAAAATAAGCGTCGATTATTTCGAGAAATATATTACTGCTCCAAATAAATACACTTGTTTACAAATAGTAAATCAATAACTCATAGCGGGACAAATGTCCAAATTTGGACACAGCGCCCTAAATGGACCAAAATGATATTAAACCGGGTAATTTTATGCGAAAAAATTATTCAACATAAATTGATTGACCACAAATGGGTTGTGTCCAAATTTGGACAGTTGTCCCCCGACGCGTCGTGACGGATTATATGCCACTTGAGACCCCTGAGAGTTAATACACAGTCTGTAGTTCGAGATTTTAGTTTTAATTCATACTAGGCTATCACCACTCAAAATTGGAAACTATCGAATCGATTTTTTATATGCTCAAAATGTTTTTGAAATAAAAATTCGAGATTTTAACCGTTGTAGTCCACAAAGGCCATAAATTACATTTGTTTTAATATGTACAGCTTGAAATTTTTTTTTGATCAAAGCGGAACAACAAAATTTTTTTTATTCCTTTCAATGACGGCTCGTAGACTTCTCACCCCACGAAAATTTTCGCTCCGGACATTTCCGGAACTTTATTTTTCCACATTTTCTTACTAACTTTTCGAGCTCTACAATTTGGCAAAAACAGTTTTTTATCAAAAAATTTTCGTGGGGTGAGAAGTCTACGAGCCGCCAATGTACAATTAGCGAAAAGTTGTGAACAATTCTATAATTAGAAACTTGATACATATAATGCGATTGATTAAAGCACGGACAGTCATTCTTTACAAACAATGTGTTACTGTTTAATGGGAATAGTCGTGTGATATTATCAGAAAATGATTTAGTGTTAAGCAACAGCTTGTCGGTCCAAATACCCTTTATTGTGAAAACTATGTTTTGGATTATGATCATATTTTCAAAATGATAACCAAGCACTTTGCGTAGACGGTGAATGATTAGTTTTTCAATCACAGTACCGTGCCCAACTAACCATTGGGAGTTTAAACGATTTTGCCACCATCACAACAATTGATGTTATTTTGGAGTGTTATTCTTGTTTCAAACATTTTCTTTTTTTGACTTGAATCAATAGTATCTTTTTCAAATATTTTTTCTGAGACAACATTATATACAAATAACTATAACTTAAAGCCTAAATTGGGTATTTGGACTTCGAGAAAAAAAAATGACACTTTCTAGGTAGGTGGTGTATCTTAAACCTTTTATGAATATAATTTATTTAAGTTCTGGACCACCATAAAATGACATAAAGAGGAATGATACCGGAGCGACAAGTGAAAAGAATTGGCTCTCCTATCCGATCTCCCTCCCCGATTCGAAATGCAAATCGAAGTCCCGCGCCATTTTCGAGCCGAAAAATCACGTCAATAACCGTCAACAGCCTCTCTAGGCCTAGTACGCCAAATGAGCGCGCCGACTCGCGCATCGAAGTTATAACGCCCGACGTTCACTATTATGAGGCGCCCAATCGATATTCGCCCGATTTGCCCTCGAGGCCGCTGGTCCAAGCGCCGACCAATTACACCGATTTTGTGCGAACCACGCCACCTGCCGGTCAACCTGGCCCCATGCCAAACACCGACGTGAAAGTGACGAAAATTTTTCGAAAGCAGCCCAATAGTCCGCTAGCTAGGTTTTCCAAACTGAATTTCATAGGGCAAAAAAATTGATTGTACGTCGTTTGAATCATGCTTGTAATTAAGAAAAACTTGAAAATTTTCAGTCAAACTCATCGAAAAACTACGACTTATTTACAATAACCCCCTGCGCCGTTATCTTACAAAGCGAAACAAAAAGGGTAAGATAAAATAAAATTATAAGATCTTGTGAGATAAGGGCGGAGTGCGTAGGCGATAAAACTCGAAAAAAGTTTGCTTAAAAGGTGTAAGATAACGAGAAAAACAAGAAAAATTCAAGTTAATTTTTTATGTTTAATTTAACACTAATTTGAAATTTTATTTTGAATACTCAATTGTATTTTTGACGGGTTTCAGATTACTCAGGCAAAGTGTAATTTATTTTGAATCAGATTCCTAAAAATCAACTTGTTTCACATAAAATCTTTGAAAATCAATTTGAACAACCTACCGCTAGCTGAGCGCAAGAGTTCAACCGAGCGGAAGATTTCCACTGGAAGCCAAACGGGCGGCAGACGACGGCGCATTCCACCGCCAGAGGGCCCAAAAATTATGGTGGCATCAATTGCAAACTTTGACGAGCCAAAACAGTACTCATCGGTTAAGCCACCAAATCGACATTCCGGCATGCAGACAGACGACGGAAGTGATCTGGAATCTTTGGGCGAAATTTCAGTTTCTATTCAGGTTAGGCACACTTTTGTTTTTAAATTTATATACAGGGAAGTCGCCATAAGGGTCGGTTTTGTGTTAAAAAAACCGCCCTTAAAAAATCCGTAAGAATCAATGATAAAATCAGCGACCCTTATTTGACGCAATAATATTTTTCTCGAAAAAAAACGAGCCTTATTTGGCGCGACCGACCTCTATTGGCCGAAAGCGACCCTTATTTGAGGGGCCCTTATTTGGCGACCCCTCTGTATGTTTAAAATTTAGGCCGACTTGAATCCCAGAAACTCATATGCCAGACATAAATTGAGCGACTCTGGAAAAGTTTTCGTGGATATTGCTGGCACAGCCGATGAACCAAATGGCACAACCGATGGGCCAAATGACGTACGCCCTCCGTCAACACCGCCATTTGCGGCGAGTGATCGGCTGCCCACCTCGACGCCGCCGCCACCAACGCCACTCATTCCCCGCCGAAGCATTTACGCTGAAAATGCCGCCGATCGTATTATTCGGGAGAATGAAAAGTTGCTCGATTTATTTCCACCCCTACCACAATCGGTGATTGAGGAAAAATACACAAAAGTTGGCGACGAGTTAAGCAATCAAAAACCACCGAGCCCGAAAGTGCCGAGGAAACCGAAGATTGACCCCAAAGTCGCCCTTGAGATGAAATTAAGGGCACATCAGAACTCAACCGAGGTTCATCGCCATATGTCCCCAATGTTAAGTCAACAAGGCACGGTGTCAAAAAATTCTTTAATTATTAAGAATTTAAGAATTATTAAGAATTTAAGAATTATTAAGAATTTAAGAATTATTAAGAATTTAAGAATTATTAAGAATTTAAAGAATCAAAAATTGTTCAAACTTGCAAGGTTTGACGGACAAGTCTGTTGAATAATTATGAAAGTAAAATTTTGGGGAAAAGTGCTACAGAAAAGATTCTAGATAGAACCTTTCGAAAAAAGTTGACGGAAAAATTCGGAAAAAATATGGAGAAAATTGCTCTCAAAAAATTTGTCGAAAAACATATGTTAAAAAATCTGGCGAAAAAGTGTATAGAAAAGTTCTTCAGAAAAGTTCTACAGAAAATT
Source organism: Oikopleura albicans (assembly GCA_004367875.1). NCBI lineage: Eukaryota > Metazoa > Chordata > Appendicularia > Copelata > Oikopleuridae > Oikopleura > Oikopleura albicans. The sequence continues at coordinate 9,882 of SCLG01000943.1, forward strand.
CTACAGAAAAATTCTACAGAAAAATTCTGAAGAAAAATTCTACAGAAAAATTCTACAGAAAAATTCCACAAAAAAATTCTACCAAAAATGCAGACATAATTTATATAAACATATTTGTAGAAAAAATTTGTCATTAACTTTTGTGAAAAAAAAATATTGCGGAACAGTGTCATAAAAAACCCCGATAGAAAACATTTGTCGAAAATCTTTCTTAAAAAAATTGTGTTGAAAAATTTTGCAAAATTTTTTTTGTAAAAAATTGTTAAAAAAAATTGTAAAAAAATTCGATGGGAAAACTGTAGAATTGAAAGTTTTTAGTTTCACATTTCTGTTTTCAGTTTCCAAGTAAAGGTTCTAGGTTAAAACAGTGCACCGTTTTTCAAACACCGTATAAGGTCAACGACAAATAACTCGAAATTCTGCAGAAACGCCAATTTTTTCTGATGCGGGCGAGTCACACGTGAGTCACGCATTTTTTTCTGATGGGAAAACAACGGAGGGCGAAGAAACTGAAATCGAATCTGTCAAAGTTCTTGACGATGATTTGGATAGTTTAGCTGCCGTTTCAGTCTACCAAGAATCTGATATCAATGAACAATCGCTATGGGTGGCATCAGTATCTATATTACGTTTTTATAATGTCCTATTTGGGTAAATACAGAATAGCGCGTACCCTACATAGGTTTCGTTTTTTGTTAAACAAAGTTTATTATTGGTATTTTTTCAAAATTTGCCAGCACAAATATTGGCACAATTTACCAAAAGTTGCCACAATTTGACAAAAAAAAAATGCCATAATTTGCCACAATTTGCCAAAAGTTGCCACAATTTGCCAAAA
>SCLG01000943.1:14769-27212 GCA_004367875.1 Oikopleura albicans
TTCATTATCTGATTTATTATCGCGTTTATGAGTCCATTTTCTATTTTTAACGACTCATTAATGATATTATAAAACAGCCAAAATTAGTAAAATTGAAAAACTCTGATTTTTAGCTGTTTTGGTGCATGCTGGAAGACATTCCGTTCTTCCAGCAAAATTGAAAAAATAAGTAGTCCTGTTTTGACATTTGGAAAACAAATTTAAACTAAATACACCGCCGTCGGGTAGAGCGGCGTAATAAAATAGAGCAGTTTGACGAGACCCACGTGAAAATGGATTATATATGCGTTCGCCACTCATCCGGCCAATTAAGTCTAACGTAACTCGTATTGCAACAAGAATAAATAGGAACAAAAAAAAATATATAATTTTTTTTCTTCGGTTTGTATCTAAATCTGCTGAAATTTGGCGACGCAAGCGGACGGGCTCAAAATTGAGAGCGCAATTATTTAACTCGGCACCACGCGCATGTCGTTATTAGAGTGTTAGCGACGAGAAAGGAAGGTGATTTTCTAGAGAAAACGAATTTAAGGTATTTTTTCGGAGAAAAAAAAACATGGCTAAAAATTTTTCACTCTATGCTACAATTTTTGTACAATACAATAATTGCTACCAAAGGGGGTATCACGGTTTTGGTTGGGTACTTTTTGAAATCAAAATATTTTTCGCTTAAAAAAATTAGTTATTTCAAAAAGCGGCAATTAGAAGAGAAATTAAACGGATGATTATCATTACAGTCATGGGTCTTTTGATGTGGCCTCTCTCGATGTGCGCTTTTTAAGAAATCGAAAATGCTCATCTTGAGACCCTTACTGTATTTAAATCGCGTACCTCCCTGTTTCATAACCTCATCAATTAGATTATCTGACTGTTTAACTACAGTCCTCAGTCCCTTAAGTGCCGCACTCAAGCCTCCAAAAACGCGGCACTTAGGGGATGGTTATTCGAACTGAAAAACGCGACACTTAAGGGATTGGCGGCACTTAAGGGAGCGGCAATTAAGGGACCGATGACTTTATTCGGCAAAACACACTGTTTTCTAGAAGTCATTTTAGTTTTTTTTCAATTTTTGATATAAGATAAAAAAAACTATTACGGTCTATACTGAATTTTTAAAGGCCGAATACAAAAAAATGACAAAATAAATAATTGCATAACTTTTGGTTTTTCGTCAGATCGATAAAATCCGTTCATAATTTCCAGTATCTCTTTGATAATAATCTTATGCAATCAAGAGAGTTTACTTTTCGTTCTATTTACATATTCTAAATCTGATTTCTCACGTTGAAGTTTTTGAACTAATTAATCATTATAGAATCAACAAAAAATGATAAAAAAAAAACGGCCAAAGATTAATTTTTTAAACCATCGCACCATTTTTTCCAGGCTGGTGATTATTTTAGAGATATTTACGATAACAATAACTTTCCTTGTTTTGCAATATTTAAAAAACAGTCGTTTGGAATTGGGCCAAAATGAAGGCCAACTTTTCTTTGTACTTAAAAAAAACAGTTAAAAATAAAGTTAAGTTTTTTTTTAATTTTCTTTCGTAAATTCAACTCCCGAGCGGAAAATTAATCCATCTGTTTTTATTTGATCTTTTTTTCATACAAACTTGGGTACGGAATTTTTAGGAATACGTGCTTGAATCTTATTTCGTAAGACTTATGAGTTTTATGTCCAGTTATCGTCCTGATTTTTAAACGCAAGAAAAAAAAATTTAGCGGAAATGCATATTTTTCCTCAAGTGCCGCACTTAAGAGGGGCAGGACCGTAATACAAAAATATTGGTTACTACTCTCAAAAGAAGGAAATCGCCTTCCGGTGATTGGCCAAGCGCGCTCAAAACAGACCAATGACAGGCCACATAGGCCTCAGATGCGCTGTCAAGCAACATTACCAAAAAGTGGTAACATTATTCATTTTTTCGCGTTTGAAAATCACTGCGATACTTTCACTTACATGTATGAAGACAAAAACCTCTAAGTTACAAGTTTTTAATAGTAATTTTGATAGAAGAGACATTTTTGGGCGCTAGAGAGACTTTACTTGTTAAGGACCGGTCAGAGGAGTTGTTTACAAAAAATAACAAAATCACGAAAATTAATATTAAACATTGTTTGCTTGATTTTTAGGTTGATTTAGTCTTCATTGATAATAAACAGTACGATCAAGTTCATTTCAAGACAAAAAATCTAGAGATTTTTTACTTTTCTCGACATCGATCAAACACGAAATTAAAGCAATCATTTCGACAATTTTTTATTATAAACTAGTATAGAACATATTTTTATTGTTTATTTTTAACATCGTACTACGCCATAAGGTTAAGACTAATGATTAAAACATTTGTTGGTGAAAAAACTACGGTCCTTATACTATAAAAATGACAGTTTCCATGAAAAATTGATTTTTTTTATCATAGCGTCTGCACTTCGGTACACTTTTCACGAGTTGTGTGCAAGGTATTTATTTGATTTCTTCGGGAGAATAAAGCTGATTGCCTGGCGCATAAAAAGGTGGAGCTTTTTTTTGATATCTTTATTTTTTCATTAAATTTCAAGTTCAGCAAATCTCAACTTTTGTCCTTCTTTGGTCCTTTTNTGAATTTATAAATGCCAACAAATATATTTAATTACATTTAAATTCAAGAATTTTACTTACTCAAATTTTATTTAATTGATTGACAAACACTTCCAGTAAATTTTCAGAAGATTTTTTTGGTGGGCATCTGAATGATACGCAGTAAGAGATAGAAAAATAATATTTGCCAACTTGAAATTCCGATCAAAATGTCATGTTATAATGGCTATATTGTTTACTTAGCTGACATATGCCGTGAGGGCATACAGTTGACCAAATTTTAGTGGTCACATTAAATACTTTCGCGAAAATGGTAACTAATAAAAATCATGCGAAAAGGACCGATTTTTCAAAAAATAAGTCCTAAATGTTACGTATTCGGTTATATTTTGTTTTGAATTCGTAGAAAATCACGATCTAAGGCCCAATTGTATTCCCTTAGACCTTTAAAAAAAATTTCGAAACTATTTCGATCAAGAAATCTCGAAATGTATACAGTCCTTACTCATTTATCGGACGCTTTTTTGGCCAAAATTGGGTCATTCTAATAGAAAATGGTTCTTTTTTCGTGAGGATGCTCCTTTTTCGGACGCTATTTTCGAGAACCGAAAAAGTCCTAAAAATGAATAAGTACTGTACTTAATTTTCAGGAATTGTTACAACATAAAGTTTTTTTTTCCAAAAATGTTTTAAACGAAATACTTTTTTCGACAAATACACTTTCATATGGTATTAATCTTAAATTAAATTTTATTAAATAAAGTATTATACTAAAAAATGTCTAAATTTTAAATACAACATCTTGAAATCGAGAAAATGTTGTACTTACATACAATCTTGTATGTCTGCTTGATGCGCATGTTTTAACACTAGTACGAATAACAAATCCATATTTTTGGCAAATTGTCAACAAGATTCGATTCAGTAAATTGAATTTTTTAAGTTTTCATCAAAGATTGTTATCAAAGTGAACGCTCCATACCATAAATTAAAAAAAAAAACTTAAATTAGAAAATTGTGACGACTTCGTATGATATTAGTCTAAAACTTCGTCTAAGTTTACGTGAATTTGGTGCATTTCTGAAGTAGGAAAAATGATATCAAGTAAGCGTTTCGTTAATCAAATTTGGGTTTGAAAAATCTCAATTCTAAATTTATAATGTCGTAGCTCCAATTTTGGAAATATATTCTTTCAAACAAAACTAAAATTGAAATCCGTATTGAATACACCAGGTGTACCTTTATCTTGGTAATTTGAGCCTATTTTCCATTATCTTGGTTCATTTTGGCGAAACTTTTCCACATATTCGGAAGTATTTTCGAGTTACATTTTCGAGTTACTATTTTCCATTATCTTGGGGTTTTACAATAAAAACACGTATTTCGCAATACGTTCGAGTTACGTAACCCCTATTTTCCATTTTCTTGGGATCGTCTACGCAATGTTAACCATACGCCCACACAATGACCCTATTTTTCGTTATCTTGGTCCAATTTAGCCCCAAACTTTCCCAAGATAAAGGTACATCTGGTGTACTGTATTTTTATTGTGTTTATCACGTTTTTCATAAGTTTTAAGATAACCTAATGTTCAAATCTGTTAATGCCCGACCACCAAAAGTCAGATGCCCACGGGTTAACAAATGCTTTTGGCCGGAAATCAACAAGCAAGATAAGGGTTAAAATGGTTAGGAATGCGGGGTCAACTATGCGAATAAAAAAGTGTAATACCCTGATGATTTAGAAAAAAAAAGTTAAAACTTACATAACATGTTGGCCTTTATTTTTTCGACGATAAAAAAATGAAAAATTAATGCCACCCTGATCTAAAGCGTCGCGACTCGCTGACCTTGCGTGAGACCCACGACCTGTGTCAAATTAATCTTGATAAATCGGGCGATAAATCGCCAACCAAATGGCTTCCGAATGACAGTAGTCTGAAACCAGGCAGGTCCGGTGATAATTACCTCAAAGAAGAGCGCCTCTATCGCGTTTTACATGATAAGTTCTATGATGGAATCGGGCCGACCGAGGAGCAGTCCGGCGTCCCACTGGCGCTGAAGACAACCGTCGACAAGCCCAAGGACTGGTACAAGTCTATGTTCAAGGCCATGCATAAAGCGGGCCGAAGTGGGTATATTGGCGAAACCGGGACCGAATCCGAGGCCGATGATATGCTATCAATTGACGAAGCGCTCTTGAAGCGTCCGACCCGAATCCGTCTCAACCCGGGCAGTATTTCAAATTACACACCCGGCACAGCTTACGTATCCGAAAATAAACCACTGGAAACGCGCCTGCTCGAGCCGAGTCATCCTGAAGGCGGCGTGCGAGAGCGGCGGCCAAGTGCCCGCGGGGCGTCTGCGCGCGAGGCGGTTGAAGAAATCACTTCGAAGCCCTGGAAAGAGTACTTTGATGACGTTGATGCGGTGCCGACGCCGAAAAAACTTATTGAAGCTGACCCGCGGGATATTCAGGGGTTAAATCCAACAACTGTCCCGCCCACCTCTTCATCTCCGGCGCCTCCGGTGGTTAATTTAACGACTGGGAATATCCTCGAGGGGATTCGACCCGACTCCCGCGCCTCCTACGTGACGGCGGCATCAAAAGCGGCCGGCGCGTACTTACAGACCACCATACGACATCTTGTGCCCGAAACTGACGCAGATGCCGATGTTTACGCAAAGGGCACCGAAAAAAGCTTTTTCAGCTTTCCGAACAATAAACAGCGGCAGACGGCGCGCGTTTTGTTTACATTCAAGGCGCGGTCGACGCGGGAATTAACCGCCCACAAGGGCGAGCAAGTCGTTGTCGTGCGACCAATTAATGAGAAATGGACCGAATGCGAATCCAAGGGACGCCAAGGAATGCTCCCCACGTCCTATATCGAGTTAAATAACTGCGAGGGCTTCCGGGTTATCGAGTACGGTAGTGCCGTCGGTCGTTACGATTTTAAAAAGAAGTCGGCCAAGCAGCTCTCCTTCAAAAAGGACGATGAAATTATTTTAATTCGAAAAATTGACCAAAACTGGTATGAAGCGCGACTGACCAACCGGGACAAGGGATACGTGCCACTTAACTACCTCACCGTCAAAAAGGAGCCAATCACAAACGAGGATGATAAAATTGGCCGCGATTTGATCAGCCCGGCACCGTCTGTTTCGTCACGCCCGGTATCAGCGGCTTTATCGACCAGCACCACAATTGTGGCCGATAATAACAGTTCCCAACCGGAAAATAATAATAACCCGGATGAAGTTTTTAAACAGCGCGTAAGTGCATCCGCCGTTGACGAGTTAAACGCCGCCGTTGACGAACTCTCAACGCTGTCGGTGCGGGTTAGCGCAGAATTTGATGAAACGGTTAACCAGGAACGTAATGGAAAACGGCCGGCTTGGGTACCCTCAGACGCCGAGCGGTACGAAGCGATTTATAACTTTAGTCCGCAAAATGAAGACGAACTCGAACTCGCACAAGGCGACCTGGTGTATGTTTTTGAACAGTGTTCGGATGGCTGGTTTATTGGCGCACACGGTAGTAGTGGATCAATCGGCACCTTTCCTGGAAATTATACAACAAAAGTGTAAAAAAAATGTACCCTGTATTTTTGGCAGCTTGGATTTTTTGATAAGAAAGTTTTTTTATACGAACATTTTGATTTGAAATATGCAAAAATTCTACAATGTTTTTGAGTATAAACTTTAAGTTTATACATTAATAATGTACAGCGAAATAAAAATAAATAAACAAAATTGTGGGCCCGATTGTGGCTTTGTTATACTCATGGGGGAAACCGCGTCAAATTATAAACATTAGTTTTAAGGAGTTCGTGCTTAAAAAATTCTTGTTAAAAAGTCCATTTCTTTTTTTCACTCGTCGATTTCGAGACCAGAGATTCCCTTTAAGGATACGCCAAGGCAATCTGATAACGCATTTTTCCCTTTTTTGACTGATTTAAATTATTTTAAATATCATTTCGTATTTTCATTCTGAGATTTACCCCCTTTTACATGAAAATAACCCATTCAAGAGGTTTATAACATCTTTTTTTTTTCACTTTGTTTATATGTTATAAACCCCTGAGACGTTATCGTGCAACTGATTGTTGGGAACATGCTGCATATTTTGAAGAGCAAGAACAAGTATTTTTCGTCAAAATATGCAACATAACGGACGAAATGTGAAAAAAAAATGCAAAATAATTTAACGTCGCGGGGTTAACAAATTGGCGCCGTTTTTTTCGCGGGAAGTTACTTTAGCAGGAGCGCTTTTTTCCTGGAAAACAACATGGCACGTATTCCGGAAGTTACTTTTTCGGGAACGCTCATTTTCGGGAAGATAGCTTATCAGGAAAGTAATTTCTCGAGAATGGACTTTCTGGAAAATTTTTTTTCCAGAAGGCTCTTTTCCTGGAATAAATAATTCATTTTTTGTTTGAATTAGTATGATTTTGGCAAAATAGTAACCCTTGTTTTTGGCATTTTATTTTTACCTGACAATTTGACCTTTTTGCGGGAAAATCTTTCTCAGGAAAACTTTATTGCGGGAGGACTTTATCACGGGAATGTACTATAACGGGAACGCTCTATTTCAGGAAGGCTCTTTTCCTGGAACAAATTTTCCAGGAAAAGAGCGTTTCTGCTAAAGTAATTTCCCGCGAAGGAGACGACGCCGACAAATTGGGTGTAATATATCTACTTTTTTCAAATTATTTTCTAACAGAGGATTGTCTCGTCTCGAAACGGTGCGTGTGCCTTATATATTTATATTTATTGAACAAAAAAAATGTTTTTACTCCTCCAAGTTCTACTTATCAGCATCTTTCGTTATCGCGACAGCAAATTAAACAAGTCGCTTGTACATACTACGATATGATTATTAATCTAATTACTTTTGACCAAAATAACTAATAAATTTGTTGCTGTTTATTGTTTGTGTTTATAAAGTGAGGTACTTTCCAACCAGACTACACCCCCTGCGCAGTTATCAGACGCCCCGTAAAAAATGTCCGATAACTATCACAGGGCCCAGGTGGAAAAGTGAAAATATTTTCGAGAACAAACCTGCCATATAACAGTATGAGGAGGCCAATTTGCCGGATAAGGGCGCATGGGGTGTATATTATTTTTTTTTTCGTAAAATTGTTTGTCCAAGATTCCAAGTAAGAGAAAGAAAAGTTAGCCTTAACCACGAAATTCCTTTAGAAAATAAAGTTACGGGGCTGGCCCTTAAAAAACCGTTAAACCAAAGAACCGTTATAACGCGTTAACCAATATTTTAATCATGTCCAAGGTTTATAGTATTGTTTACAAAAAAAAATATTAAAAATTGTACCACTAGTATTCAAACGACAAGCGTTTAGATTATTTGTGCACATGTGTACACGCTGTACGGTCCCGGAGTAGTACTTTGCGTACGGTCCAGGGTTAAAGGAAGGAAGACTGTAATTTGGCCATTCGACGTAGAACAAAAAATGCGCTTTTAGAGGCCTTAAATTCAATTTATCTCATGACTCGTTGAACTAGAGCCAGAACCAGATTAGCCAACTACAATCCACTTTTCAATTTTAAGTCGAATGGCCAAATTACTTTTTTTTGGAAAAAAATTCGTGGTTATGGCTTATTTTTCTTTATCTAAGTAAATCATACATTATTTAAAAATTCACACATAGTCCGGATGAAAAGATCCCGGGCGTATTACGTTTTCTTGATCTGGTTACTTTTATTTTGTGAAAACAGGTACGGTAATTTACATTTTGTTTAAAAAATTCCGATTCAGAAGTTTTAAAGTTTTGCCGAAGAAACATCTGGTGGTTGCAGGAACCGTCGCCGTTTCTTGAGTGTTTTTCGAATAGTTGCATTTCCGATGTTTGCGGCTCTCGTGGTGACTGTTCGCATTATGTCATGGTATACTATCACATAAATAAGACAGCAAATTATCAGTATAATCAAAGGCGCTATCTGAAGAATTTGTAAATACATAAGTCAGTGTTTTAGCTCAACATGTGGTTGGGGGTTAAACATCTAATTTTAGCAAGAACATTAAGCTTATGTATGAATCATAAAGTATAAGTTTGAAATTAAATTTTTTTCTCGGCAAAAATTATTAAGTGATTTTTTTTTATATACACTACTCCTACCCTTAAGTGCCGCACTCAAGCCGCCAAAAACGCGGCACTTAAGGGATCGGCGGCACTTGAGGGATAGTTTGCCTCCAAAGGCCGTAAAATAAACTTCTAGATTGTTTCGTTATTTTGTGAACAAAAATCGAAAACAAAAATCGAAAACAAAAATCGAAAACAAACATCGAAAACAAACATCGAAAACAAAAATCGAAAACAAAAATCGAAAACAAAAATCGAAAACAAAAAGTATCAAAAAATAAACAGTTTATCGAGAATATTTGCAGTTTCAAGGTAAAAACAATTACAGAACAGTATTTTTCATTATAAGAAAATGACAAAATCAAATTAAAAAAGTGACACAAAGGAGGTTTTTTTCGAGTGGAAAAAAACAGGGAACTTCGGGGATTTTTATTGAAACTGAAAAAACGCGACACCTAACGGATGGGTGGCACTCAAGAGCGCCGCACTTAAGGGGCGGAGCAGTGTACATATTTGGGTTTTGTTTGATTTACAGACTGGATCTATACTGTAGAAATTCTCAAAATTATCAAGGTATGAGGAAACCGACTGCATGATAAATAGCCTATATCATATAGGGCTGTGGATAAATGTGATTATTGTCAAGGTTTGGACTGTAAAAATATGGGCGATATAACTGAACATTTTGCTAATCAAAACAATGTGCCTAGACATGTATATTTTCACCGTTAACAGAGCTGATCGAACCGTCTGTGTTTTCATATCTTGATAGTGTTATGCAGACTTCGGCATATTCGATTTTTTTCTTACCCGTCCAAGTTTGTTACCCGCGGACAAACACGGGTAAAAAAACCGGGTAATACCCGAGCTCAAAAACGAGGTTGGGTAAAAAAAGTCGGGTAATACCCGAGCACGGGTATAACTCGGGTAAAAAAAATCGGGTAATACCCGAGCAAAAATGATGCTACCCGTCTGTACCCGACCTGCGGGTATTACCCGGGTTTGAATTTTTCACGAGAATTCATAATATTGTGAATATCATTCAGTCATAACCACTTTTTTACTCTAGACCTTTGATTAATGCGAAAGTCTCAAGATACGAGTTAGCAACTGTATTCGGGTTTTTCTCAACTTACTGGGGGTATTCTCTCAATATGTAAATGGTGTATCTTGACGTCTTCCTCATGGTGTCGATCGTGATCATTATGACATTCTTCGCCTCGGTCCAGGCGGCCTTTCATATTTCATACTATTATATTCAGTTTGACTCAAATGACACCTAGCTTTGAGCCAAGTCGATACACAAAAAACTCTTTTTAGTATAATGATATAGAATTCTATATACACATGGGCACGTTAAAGCAGTTTCAAAGGCACATGGCAAGTCAAGTATAAATGGGTATTATCCTGGATGAGTGACCTCAAAGCTGGACGATACCACGTTTCTTTCATTACACGCACAAAATTTAGGATGCAGGTTTACGCTATGACACGCCATACGCCAATTTAAGACGATTAATGCAACAAGTTTTATATAACAATTGAAATTTATATCCAACTTTGAAAATGCTATGTAGCTAACTGTCAGGGGGAAAGAGTTTTTGATAACTCGTAGGGGGAAATGGGTGCATATATGCATACCCGAAAAAAAATTCATAATAATTCAAGGAAACTGTTAAAGCCAACTCGTTTTGACCTACGGGGCCTCCATAGGCCTTAAATCGACGAAAAAACAATACGTGTGCATATATGCACAGTGCATTGCACACACTTCCTCTAGGGAGTTAAAGATGAAACAAAGTTTAATTCCTAATCTTCTTGGAGCGCCTCTTTTGGTACGGGCTATCTTTTGGTACTGAAGCTTCGATTGGTACTGAATGCATTTTTTGGTACAAATGCTTCTTCTGGTACTAAAAAGTCTTTCGTTACTTATGCTTCTTTTGGTAGCAATGTTTCTTTTGGTACTGCCTCAGTACCAATTAAGTACAGAAAGACTTTTTAGTACCAGAAGAAGCATTTGTACCAAAAGATGCATTCAGTACCAATCGAAGCTAGGCACGTTGTCTAACCTAACCTAACGAAAAGGTATTTGCGCCTAACACGAAACGTGCGACTATCGCTAAGCACACGTGGTACTCTTACAAAACTCTCTTAGCCATATAGATTAATCGTCGTTTTAGGAGTCATCAAAAATTATTTTTTTTGGAATGCACATTCCGGGAAAACGAAGACTGGCATCGAACAATATATAATTAAATTTAACACACTGATTGGTTTACAGACTCACAAAATATTTAATTCGATTGCATTGCGAAATATATTTTTATTCGTGCTTCAAAAGAAGTAATTTGATTTATTGCAAATTTGGTGATTTTTCAGTTTACGAAATTTATAAAAACGTTGACAAACACAAAACATAGATTAATAATCGGCCAAAAACATTATTTATTTTTGATGTTCAGTTTTTTTGATTCAAACAAATGTTAATCAATACATTCATAAGTCATTTAAAACAAAAAAGTGCGCGGTCTAGGGTTAACAGTTTCTTCCAGTTTTGTTAATTCACCAATAAATGTATCTGCTTTGCAACATGTTAACCAAATGTGGTTAAATTCAAGCCTAAATAGGTAACTGACTATTTATAGTCAGTTCGATTGAGAAGAGTTAATTAGCATTTTTTGAAACCTTAAAATGTATGTCATGAAAGACGGCTAAATAACTGTGCAATGTACCCTATAAACCAGATGTACCTTTATCTTGGGAAAGTTTGGGGTTAAATTGAACCAAGATAACGGAAAATAGGGTCATGTTACCAAGATAACGGTACATTGTGTGGGCGTATGGTTGAAAATGCGTAGGCGATTCCAAGATAATGAAAAATAGGGGCGAAAGTATTGCGAAANATTTGACTTAACAATTTGCATTTGAATTAACACCTTTTTTCGGAAAAAATGTGTTAAGTCAAATGGTTAGGTGGTGTATACGGGATCTAAAACCCTAACCAAAGTAACTATTAGTCTCTTGGGCGGTCAATATCATCTGTTATTCACGAATGCCCTTGCGACAGAGACCAAACCGGACAGAGACCTACCGGTTTTTCATTTTAACGGTTTTTGCTCATGATTTTGGCGTTTATCGCGGTTTAAATCTTAACTGGTAGAATTTTGAAACTTATTAATGTTATCACCGAGTCCACAGGGGTCGATTACCCCTAACAATTATTTTAATCGGTAAATTAAAGCAACTTCAAATTGGGTAACAATTCAAGGCGACCACTAGGCTGAAACGAATGGAAACCGATAATTTTGATCAACAAATTTCGTAAAACCGATAAATATCGGTGATAATTCGGTCAAATCAAAAAACAGACATCAGATTCGGATTTTTCGTCCAAAATTAGCCCTAGAACCAACTGAAACCGATATTTTTAATGACTCAATTGCCTATTACCGGTAATAACCGGAAAACCCGAGAAACGGACCAAAAAATCGGATTCTTCGCCCCAAAATACCTAGGATCCCAAAGTTTCGTGATTTTAGGAGTGGGCGCCCACGAGATAATGAGTCAAGACTCTCGACCGTGGACAGCCTAGCGACCACCCTATGTATATAAATAAACTCATCAACGAAAACGGACGTATATATAATAATCCCATCCCAAAACAGTAACAAAGTCGATTCGACCTAATATGGAATTATAGAATATTCCATTTCCGTTCTAGCACGTTGTTGTTACACTGACAGTATTACCCCACTTT